>CAIGRO010297134.1:0-10093 GCA_903798355.1 Fraxinus baroniana
AATTAAACCCTAATTCATTTCTACTCTCTCTCTCTCTCTCTCTCTCTCTCTCTCTCTCTCTTATCACTTTACCCTCCTTTCTCTCTACCCACCGGCCGAAACCATCGCTGCGCATCTTGATCTTTTGTCTTCCCGGATGCATCTTGCGCAAGGATGTAGATCTATAGTCATGGGCGGCGGGACAAGTGGCTAGTGCTGCACATCGGGCCGGAGAAGAAAAGTGATGGTGGTGTGTGATGGAGGCAGGTGGCTGGCGCTGTTCTCTATCACAGGCGGCCATTTTATTTCTGGGTTTTTTTTTGTTGTGTTTTGTGGTTGTTGGCGGAAACTGTGGTCATGCTGATTTTGGTGATTGTTGGTGGTGGCGAAAGCTGTGGTGTCCATTTTGGCGATTATTGGTGGTGGCGGTTATTGGTGGTTGTAGCGTAGTTGAGATGAAGATAGAGGAGATTGTAGTTGTGGTGGTGGCTGTGATGGAGATAGTTGTGGCGATGGCTGTGGTTGTGAATTGGTGGTGATTGCAGTGATAGTGTTGGTGGCAGCGGCAGTGGTTTCTATGGTGGTGTTGTTGGTCTTGGCAGCAGCAACGGCGGAGATGAAGACAACGATGGTGTTGTGTTGGTGGTGGTCACAAATATTTTATTAATTTTTGTGACCAATAAATTGGTTGGTATGTGACCAATAAAGAATAAATTGTGTTCAATAAATACTGTGGCCTACAAATTTATTAAGTTGTGACCAATAAAAGTAATATGTGACCATAAAATAAATTGTGACTTATAAATTTAGTGATTTGTGTCTGATGAACAAATTGTGACTTTTAAATTTNATCAATAAATACTGTATGACCTATAAATTTATTAATTTGTGACCAATAAAAGTAATCTGTGACCTATAATTTGATATTTTGTGACCATAAAATAAATTGTGACTTATAAATTTAGTGATTTGTGTCTGATGAACAAATTGTGACTTTTAAATTTTTAATTTGTGACCGATAAAAGCAATGTGACCTATTAAATTTTTTAATTATGACCTTCAAATTTTTGAATTGTGACTAAATCTGTGACCTTTATATATTTATTAATAAAATATATAATTAATTGATTAATTAATTCATAAATAAATTTTAATGAAAACCCGATTTTTGAAATTTAAAACCTCAAACCTTAATTTTGAAATGGTGATACTTAAAAATCCAATTTATTTATTGTTCCATGTAATTCTTGAGTTATTTTTTACTACAAATAATTGTTAATTTTATTGTTTTATATATGATTTAAAATTGTTGTTTGAAATATTATTGTTCTAGATATCTTGACATATAAATTTATTTGTGACATCACTCGTGATACTATGAATATGATGCATATCATTGAACATCGATTCTTTTCTTGATTAATTTAATTTAGATTAATTTTTTTGGATGAAAAAATCGTATTTTTCTTTGATTAATTTAATTTAAATTAAATTTTTTTCTAGATAAAAAAATCATAATAATTGAACTGTATGTTAATTTGATTAATGTGAACAGTTGGTAATTATTTAAAATTAAAATGCACTACTTTAAAAATATTGATTGGAAGATTATTTTTATTTAAATAAAAGCTCGTGGTCTCCTTTGGTCAATCCATAAGTAAAGTAACACATTTATCTTGTGCTAGTAATGTAACAAACTCCCTCTAAAATGGTCACGTAGTTTGAGTTACTTGATTGAATTTCTTCATGATAAGATCCTTTAGATGACGAAATTACTTTCAAGTATCTAGAGATTGAGTCAAATATTATAGACTAAAATTGAGATTATCTACAAACCTCCTGTAAACGCTTTCGTTTTTTATTTTGGTGACCAAATAAAACGATTCTAAACTTATATAGACGTTGTTGTTAGATATAATTTGTCTAGTAGGAGGGTCCCAACTTGATTAGTAGACACGATAACATTTTCTTTAGAGAAGCTTGTTGATCACAATGATCAAGTAGTCGTTGTAGTATTGTAGATATTAGATTTGCATGTGCGTTCATGCATCATATGCTAAATTATTATTCTCTACTCAATTTTAATATACAATAGATATTTATTTTCATACGAAATATCACTTTGCTCATTTTCCCTTTAATCTAAAATAACATCAACTAATAGGAAAAACTATGTGGATTGAAAAAGTAATTTAATGTTTGTGCTCAGTGTGACAAACTTAATTTTGTGTATGAGGGATGTCTTGATAAACCTAATAAGACCATGTGATAAGTCTTAAAAGGATTTCATATGCTAAATGGGTGACTGCAAACAAGATGGCTCGTTGTTACCTTCTGACTTCAATGTCAAACTATTGCAATAAAGTTTGAAATTTAAAGTAGCTCCTATAACATATTACACACCCTTTAGGGCATTTTCGGTTATCTGAGTAGGAAGGCTCTTTTCAAACCATTCGTATCTTACAGAACATCCGTAAGAAACCCAGTGTGCCTTTGAAGTTTCATAGTTTGACTATGACTGCATACTTCAAACATAGCTGAGACTTTGGATGCAACCATCTATTGAGGAGACTCAGTTTGAAATGGTATTAATTTCTTTACCTGATATGTTTTCACAGTTTAATGTGGACCATCACTTACATAAGATTTAGATACCATTAATTGAGCTAATGATAGAGTTGTAATATGAAAAAGTGGTCTTAAGAGTACAATGACGATACTCGTGCATTATTTGGTGGCTCCTCTATTCTAAGTCGAGAGGCAGATTTGAAAAAAAAGAGGAAAAAAGTTAAGAAGAAGCATGAGAGCACAAAAAATCCCAAAATAGATGGAAGGTTGAGAGGCAAGTGTTCCAACTACAGTCGAAAAAGACATTGAAGAAAGACTATTTAAATGCACTAGTTAGAAAACAAAGTAAGAGTGAGGTTTTTCGTTACTGAGTATTGTTTAGTGGTTAAAACTTCAAATTCCTGAGTTGTAGATTTTGTGAAATCAAAAGAGTATCAAATAAGGTTGAGAAACATTTGGTTAAAAGTATTAAGACACTTCGATCTGATTAAAGTGGCAAATACCTTTCGAGAGAATCAGGGACTACTTGACAAAAAACTAGATTGTTTCTAAATTAATTATGCCTCACACGTCCCAACTGAATGGTGTTTCAAAAAGAAGAAACGTGACATTGTTAGATATGGTTAGGTGAATGATGTGCTTTACCGCTCTACCTATTTCATTTTGGGATATACAATGGAGACTACTATATATATATATATATATTCTTAACATAGTTTCCCATGTCTGTTCTCAAAACTATCCAGAAATTATGATATGGATTCAAGTCTAGCTTGCATCACATTCGAAAATTGGGGGTCTGACTCAGGTTCTGAATAAGAAGACAAAAAAGTTGAAGTCTAGGTCAGAGATATGCCTGTTTGCGGGATACCCAAATGATACCAAGGGATAATATTTTTATAAGTCCTCCAAATAGAAAGGTCTTTGTAAGCATAAATGCATCCTTCTTGGAAGATAAGTATATTAATGAATGTCAGTCCAAAAGTAAGGTCGTGTTGAAGAAATGAGTGGAGGGGACAGACATCCTATGATATCAAGTATACTTGGACAACATGATCCAAGTGGAAGAAATAGGTTGTCATCTGATCCTATAGATCAATAGAACATTGAAATTATTGAGGAAGCAATGGCATCACCTAATGATAATGCCAGCATTGATGAAAATATTATGATTCCAAATGACGCTCAGTCCAAGATCAGCAGTCCCTTGGACGAAGTCAGATGGTCATCAATTTGCCTTCTAGGTACTTTTTGATTGGAGAGTCCAATTGGCAATCTTCATATTAGAAGTTGATGGTTTGACTTCATATAAGGAGACTATTGATGATGTGGAAGCAATGATCCACCTATGGATTGAAGCAAATATCGAGATCTTGGAGCAAATGATTTGATGATATGATTAAGATATATGGTTTTGATAAGAACTTCAATGAACCCCATGTCTATAAGAAGATACATGATAAATTGCAATTTTCCTAGTACTTTATATGGATGATATTCTACTCATTGGAAATGATGTGGAAGTGTTATCATCAACGAAAGCGTGGTTAGCACGCCAGTTTCATATAAAGGACTTTGGTGAAGCTAACTATGTTCTAGTTGTTCAGATCTTAAAAGTTCGAAAGAACAAGTTGATAGCTTTATCTTAAGCTTCATATATTGACAAAATACTTGTTAAATTTTCCATGCAAGATTTCAAGAGGTGTTTTCTGCCCTTCAAACATGGAATCTAACTCTTTAAAGACCAGTCCTCCTAAGACTCCTAAAGAGATGGTGTACATGAGCAGGATATCCTAAGCATCGAGAATAGGTAGTATCATGTATGTTATATTGTGCAATTGACCTTACATTAGTTATAATATTGATATGGTGAGTTCATATCTATCTAATCCTAGGATCAAAACATTGCATGGCGATAAAACATATCTTTTACTACCTTCGGAGAACAAGGAATTATATACTCCTCACCAGATCTTTTTTGATGGGTTAAAAGGATTCAGACTTCCAGAGTGGTGAAGAATTACAACAGTATTGTTGTTTACACTTGATGGTGTATCAAACAATCATGTATTGCTGATTCCACCATTGATGCCAAATATTTGGCATCTTGTGAAGCTACTAAATTAGTTGTATGACTCAAAAAATCCTAATGAAAATCAAGGTGGTGCCTTCACTTGCACAACCCTAGTCACTGCATTGGGATAACAATGGGACTGTGACAAATGCTAAAGAACTAGGTTGTCAAAGGGGCAAGTACATTTAACGAGAATATTATTTATTAAAAGAAATGGTAGAAAAATGTGGTTGTCAGTAAATTACTACTTGGGAGAACCGTGTAGGCTTGTTTATTGAGCTTGTGGGCTAAAGTTTTTTAGGGACAATTGCAGGACAAGAGGTTGCAAGACATGACACTTATACTCTAGGATAAGTAGGAGATTTGATCGATTGTGTGTCCATATAATATATTTTGTTGTGATAAAATAATATTTAAAAATAAATAATTTGCGGCTTGATTTATTCATGGTATTATTTATTATTGAGCAAGTGAATTAAAGTGTCTATGATAACTTGTGATAATATAAGCACGGTACTGAGTTGATAAGTACAGTGTGACATAACTTATATTTTGATCATAAATAATTTGTTCACAACCAATGTATGAGGGTTGGCACGTTATATTGGAAGGTTGTAGTGTTGACAAATCACTATTCATTTTTGTGATTTGTCCTTATTATAGAAGTAGTTAAAGGTGACACTAGTACACTTGAGTGTATTGAACGTACCATGTCTCGAGTTTAGTTCTATAATATGATCGTGCGAAGAATTAAACTCCACTTGATCGTTGTGTAATTCATCTATATTCCTTGATATTGTTATGTATATCTTTTCGTGACTTTAATAGTTCTTTGATTTATCAATGGATGAAATTAATTTAATTGGTCAAATATATCGGTGAATTGGAAGTTTGAGAACAAACGAAATAGAGAACTTGAATTCGTATCAAAAATCGTTGCCCTGAAATGAGTAGATTGACTGTTCATGAAAATATATTTCGAATTAAAATAACCGCAAATGTGCGGTTCGTTAACAAATAATAAAGTGGAGTTGAGTCCAATTATCGTCACACGGATATTGATTTAGTTCAATTTTAATTAACATAACCTTAACCGAAACAAGAATAATATGATATGTTTATGACTAAATTATATCTAAATTAATATACTTATGTAATTATAAGTGAATTAACTAAATTAAATGTAAATTATGTTGAACGTAAGTTAATGTGTTTTAATGAATGACAAACATACTATGATCCTGAATTCCCATGCAATAACAAGTTGACAAAACGAGAGAATTTGACGAATTAATATTCCTATTTTATTTAACAATATCTCTCAAGTAATGTTAACCTACTTTATATACGACCCAACTATATTTTTATGATGGATGCAGATATATAAAAGTGCATAAATTTTTATGAACACTTAAAGATTTACATAAGGTATAGTGGTATATTTTATCGGACCCTGTGACAATTTATATATGTCAAACATATTTCCCTTCTTTCGAATGAATAAAATAGGCCACCACATTCACATAACTATCGTGCACAATAATTGTGGAGAAAAAAATCATATAAATCATTCAATATTCAAAAACATGTTTTTAATGTCAATGATGTAAAACTAAAGATTAAAAATTCATATTACATGGTTCATTGCCCTTCTAGCACAAAGAAAACTAGCCTAACATATTATGAGAAAGAAAACAAAAGAAGAATTGAAAAATCGACATCACCCAAATAAAGTTTTAATTGAATTTTCGCATCTTGAAATCGATCTTCATGTTCTTGCCTCCTATGCTCCAAAATCTCTTAGAATGTGTTAGTAACTACTTCTGGACGGCCCTAGGTCTTTAAAAGATACCCCAAAATTTGTTTCCATAAGAGTTGGAACCATATAAGGAAATCAAAAATTTTCCTCTGAAAATACACTATGCTATAGCATAGTACATTTAATGCTATAGCATAGTTCAACCATGTTCAGCTCCAGAAATCCCTGCACCACACCATGTGACCGCATGGAGAGAAAGACCATACTATAGCATACTTCAAGTGAAATTTCAATCTTTGAGGTTTGGTTCCCAAACTCCGTTTTCTCGTTTCTCGATATCTTTTCTCACTTTTTCTTCTTCCAATACTTCGTGTCATCGCTAAGTTGGTCTTCGACTCTTTCACATTTTCGCTTCTTCTCCTGAGCCATCTTTTGAATATTTACACTTTGGTCCCTAAACTTTGATTTTCTTCAATTTCAGTCATTTTCGCTTCTTTTTCCTAAATTCCATCATGTTCATCAATGTTATCTTACAAAACATAATTTATATAGAATTAAGCCATATTTCAATACATTTATCAATAATTGTTCATATTTTGTGCCATAAATAAGTGTATAAAACACACTTATCATTGATTACTTAAATATTTTTTTGTTGAATGGTTAAAATCTAAGCTTGATGTCTAGTGATGACTAAACTTCGGTATATGTGATTAGTTCAAAGGATCGTTGATGAAAATGATACTTAAGTTAGTGTGAATGATTAGAAGGGCAAACGGTAATTTATGCTCATACCTAATAATCAAATCTTGGATGGGGATGAAATACAGATACGACAGGTCAAAAGAAAGTATTAAAGATTTATTAGCTTCTATGATTTTATATATTCAAAGAGTGAAGTTTTTTGCCTTTAGTTGAAAGAATAAAGACTAATAATTAGATTAGGCGGTCTATGGTCGACCAGACAATATATAATTATTAGAGTTTAGATAATATATGTTCAATCAACTTCTTGTGATAACTCTATAAAGTATTGAAACTTAATTATAATTATAATAAAAGTTTTTGGTTTAAATGTAATTACAATAAACTTTTTTACTTAATTATAATTACTATGAAAGTTGTATAATTGTAATTGTAACTTAAGTTCTTAAACTACACATTTAATTAAATATGAACTAATTGAACTTGGACTTCAATTAAATCTCGTTGGATTTTATTTAAGACTCATATTTGAATGTGAATTCTTATTGTATATGGATTAGAACTATTTTATCTCTATAAATAAAAACTAGATGGAACCTAGACATTCTATGGAATTGAACAAAACAAATCATAATACAGTAATTCCATAGCTCCCTAACCAATTTTTTGGTTTGGGGGTAAAAACCCAAACTCGTTAACAAATTGAAAATGCAAATGAACCTCAAAGACAGGAACTACCATCCAATTATTTAAACATGGAAAAACATATCCACGCACACATTAACCTTAACTTTAACATATAACAATAAGTATTAAACTGGCCAATCGAATTCAAGAAAATAGAGTGAATACCAATTTCAACTTCTATGTGTTCTGCAATACCCTAAAATGTATAGGTAGTTACTTGAATCATACAATCTTAAAAGAGTCATTTTGGTATTCAAGATATGCTAATGTTCCCAATGAGCCCTTATTTGATCCCTATTTTTTCCAAAATACATTTTTCTTCCTCTTCTTTTCAACAACACATTTTTCAATAAAATAATATTACACGTAAATCTAAATTTTTTTCTTATTTTTTAATCACACATTCTCCATCAATCTACCATCCCAAAAATATATTTTATACAAAAAAAAAAAAAAAATGGGGCTCAAACAGGCCACATGTAATTTCGATTGTCATGTATGAAATTTTTGATTTTATAGCCGATTTATTTGAAAATCTATCTGTATATTATAGCGGACTAAACCCCTATAGAAGTCATACACAATAGCAATTATCGCAGTGCTACTACAACTAGGCCGAACTATTTACAAATGTTTATGACACGGTTTGCTCCATTTGCTTTATTGCATGTTGCAATATAATATTTTATCTTAAATATAATAAATTTAGAAAGGGTAATTAGCACTTCTCACCTTTCATTGTTATTGTAGAAAACGTTCATACCTTTCATTTTTAACATTTTCACTAGACATTGCGCATTTCTCAATTAAAAATTATGAAATACATCTTTAAATAAAATAAAAAGAAAAAGAAAGAAATTAATTGCAATCACGGTACCATTTTTTAAAAAGCTCAAATAAGTCACAAATAAATTATTAAAAGGGTCATTAGTATATAATGTTCATATCTTTCACTGTTATTGCGAAAAGTCCATACCTTCCTTTTTTTGGCATTTCACACATTGAATTGCGTAAAACACCATTTTCATCCAATTTCTCAATAAAAAAGTTGTGAAATAACGAATATAACCTCCTATTGAAATAAAAATTTATGAATTAATAGCAATCATAGTCCCAAATTTTTTTAAAAGTGTAAACAAGTCCCCAATAAATTATTAAAAAAAATGCAAACGAGTCCCAAATAAATTATTAAAGAATGAGAGATTAATTTTTTTTTTTAATTTAAATAGGAGGATATATTCATTATTTCACAGTTCTTTATTGAAAAATTGGAAGAAAATGATGGTTTACACAATTAAATGTGTAATTAAGAGTGAAAATGCCAAAAGAAAAAATGGAAGGTATGGACGTTTTTCGCAATAATGGATAGGGACATTATGTACTAATTACTCTTTTAATAATTTATTTGTGACATATTTGTGCTTTTAAAAAAAATTGGGACTTTGATTACAATTACTTTTTTTTTTAATTTTTTTCTTTTTATTTAAAGAGGTGTATATTTGTTGTTTTATAATTTTTAATTGAGAAAATATGTGAAAATGACATTTTTGCGCAATGAAATGTGAAAATATAAAAATAAAATAAAAGGTATGGATGTTTTCCACCGTGATGATGAAAGGTGAGAACATGTTATGTGCTAATTACAAAATTTAGAAATACTACTCGCCTTTGAATTTTTTGTAAAATTTTAAGCTGATTATTTATTTGCTTCAATTTGATTATTGACTTCAAATTCATTGTAACCGAATCGTATCTAGTTGTTTTAGCTCCCCCACCCCTACTTGCCGGTTGGTGGGGTTAAGCTGAACTAGCTCACGAACCGTTCATCGCCACCATTTATTTTTTCCTTTTTAAGAAAAACTACAATGACAATTAATTGTTTTTTCGCAACGTAAGATAGTAATGTAGTCAGAACATTTCAATTTTGTAACAAGTGTTTGATAAAATCAATTTGAAGTTCTAAACAGACTCAAATAAACATCCTTTTATTTTATTGTCGAAGTGCAAGAAGAGATGACGGAACCAGAAAATAAGAAATAATACCCTACTAAGCTAAAGAAGCAAAGATTGTTCGTCGTCGCTAAACGTGCTTTGAGAAGGTAGTCGTTGAACAACAGGCATAGGCAACTCCCAAGTAATATCCGTGCACTGTCTTCATACGGTTTTTGAGGCATTGCAGTGTGTTGAAGCCGTAAAGCATATTCATACGTTGGAATGTTTTAACTACAAGTATATCATCCATGCTACGTGAACATGTTCAACGACAAAATTTAGAATAGATGGACACGTGTCACTCTTTCATTTGACAATTAGAAAAAAAA
>CAIGRO010297135.1:0-12577 GCA_903798355.1 Fraxinus baroniana
GAATGTTAGATTTGGACAATTTAAAATTTTCCAATAAATGCAATGCTCCCGGCAAGAATCTACCTGCTCGGTCAGGTCGAGGGGCAACGCCCTTCATGGGGGTTCGAGGGCAACGCCCCTGACTGGGATCGACCTGTCTGGTTAGTCACGGGGGTCAAGGGGGAGAGCCCCTCGTGGGGGTTCGGGGACAACCCCTCCAGCGGGGATCGACCTGCTTGATTAGGTCGCGGGGGTCGAGGGGCAGTGCCCCTCGTGTATGCGTTGAAGAGTTTATCTGTTGAAAATAAATTTTTTTTAGCAAATATCAAAGATGATGAAAGGAGGAAAAAATGATATTTTTAATGACTGTGTTAAAAAATAAAATAAAATAAAATAATGAATGAACTCTCCGTGTACGCATGGGGTGACATCCTCTCCGTGCGCGCACTGAGAGTTTCTTAATGTTTTTTTGTTTCTTCCAACTTCCGATTAAAAAAAAATCCAAAATCCAATCTACCCATATTTATTTTTTTATCCACCCATAGCATTAATTTATTTTCTATCATTTTCCTTCCTCTTTCGTCTTCTCTCTTCTCCTGATTTATTTCTACTCGTCTTTCACTATTCCTTGTAAATTTTATTATCTTCTGTATAAAATTTTAAGCCTACATAGTATCATGCAAAAACTAAAACTGAAAAAATCAAAACAGAAACGAAAAAACCTAAAGCATGTCGCAAAAAAAAATTGAAATGAAAAGGCAAAAATATAACAACAATAAATAGAAATCTACCTTTAAGAGATTGTTTTGCCACTTCACATTACTATTTTTTCCAAGTTTTTCGTTTGTTGCTTATTCTTGTTGAAGAAGATAAAGATTTTTTTGGGGTATATAAATGCAAAGAATAAAAAAAATACAACCACCGCCTTTCATTGAGGAAAATACAGTTACCGCCTTCCATCGCCTACATTTTTGACCAAATCTGTATAATTTGATTCTCCTTTTTCTCTTTTTCAATTTAATTTTCCCCCAGCATAAGATCTTCACAACCTACATTTTTTACCTGAGAAGATTTGTTTCTTATGAAAGGAAGAGGGATAAAATGGGAAGAGTAAATACGTCCTGAATGAATAGTAAACGGATGAATGCATTTGTGAAGGTATCGTTGTTTTGGGGTCATGGTGGGATCAGGGTGGTGTTTAGAGCTTGGTTGGAAAAAGATGATATGTTTATTTTTTCTAAATTATTTTTTGTGCGTAAATATGTATTTCATTATTTTAAGTGAAAATTATTTGTACTTTTGAAAGAACTCTATTTGTAATTTTTCCTTATTATTTTGTTGTATTATTGCTATAATTTATTTATTTCTATTTAAATGGGAGTTCAAATTCATTATTTACTAGTCAAAATGGAGGGAAGACAAATATTTCAACATACTCGAAAGGTTGGAGATGAATTATGTTAAAAAAATAATTAACAGTAGATTTGTTATATCTTGCAAAGATGGATTTCCTTGTTATTAAAATTGAGTCATTCATTTCATTTTCTCAATTTCAATTTCACTTTCTCCATACTCCCATTATCTTTCATTCTCTACATTTTATTACAATCTGTATTCGATTGATTTCCATTTTAAATATTTATTATCGTGACTTTTTTAATACATTTTTCGTCTGTGCTATGTGAGGATCATTGTCATAAACTCATACTCCTTATTCATTTCTCATAAAATGGATTGCAGGATTGGTCAAAGTGGTATCGAAAATAATAAAAATAATGACATTCACAATGTTACTCATTTACAAAAATTATCCGCGTACTAAATTGAAAATATGACATGCACCCAAGAAGTGGATTGAGACACAAAAAAACATATAAAAAGTTAAACCCTTGTTTAGCGGGGATAAAATAAGATTTTTAGTTGGTAAAAGTTGATAAAATATGTGGTTGAAAAATTGTGAACCTGTGAAATATGCGACTATTAGTTGTTAACTTTGATTTAGATTAAATCTTAATTTGAATACTACCAAAAGGGAGTTAAGGCCATTTCCAAACTGCACCAAAATTTGCACCATTTTGCATCAGATCTTGCACCAAACTAAAATTCATCTCCAATAATTACATCAAAACTTACACCAAATAAACATTATTTAATCATTTTATTCTCTTTTTTATTTATAGTAATTTATTTATTCGAAATATTATTTATTGATTTATTTTAGAAATATATAAACTACTAAATAAATAATTACATTAAATTAAAGAAAATATTAAATTCATTAATAAATATATTATTAAAACATAGTACAATTAGTAGAATCACTTCAAAAATGAAAAATATTAATCATGTCATTAAAAAATAGTGCATTGCATTTTGAATTTGAATATTATGATATTATGAAGTCGAAATATCATTGCAATTTAATTCTCAAAATTCGTATGTTCTTCTACAAATGATTGATTAATACATTTCGAAGTGCAATGTAAGCCTCTTTATCATTGATTTGTCTATCACGAGCAATGAATTCTTAAAAAAACAAAACTAAAAAGGAAAAATGAAGAAGAAGGTATAAAATTACTTGCATCCATTAAAGAAGAGAATCGACAACTCGTCGAAATTTTGAAAAAATAAAGTAGTGAGGAAAGATATCAGAATTACGAAATTCAAAAAAGGATATTAGCAATTACAGAATATTGTGAGGAGAAAAAAAATTTGTTGAAAGATTTGAGTTTGATAACAGATCCAAATCTACGTTCGTTTTTTCAAAACGAACAAACAACAATTTTACGAAAGAGATCTCAACAACAAGATAAAAGATCTGAAAGTTCATCTGGTTTGTTTGGAAATTATTTTGAGGATATTGGAGGATCTGGAAGCGATCTCCCATATTACTAAACTATGCACTTGTTTTTATGTATTGTTTTCCTTAAATAAAACTAGATTAATATATGTATGTAGTGGTTGTAACATATTTCGTATTAATTATAAATAATCGTGTTTGTTATATTTAAAATTTTTTATTTTTATTTTAATTAATTCGGTAATTATTATTTTTAACATTTAAAATTTATTTTAAATGCATATAATAATAATAATTATTATTATTATATAACACTAATGACACAAATACCCTCCAACAATTCTTTTGGTAAATGAAAAAAAGGGCAAATTGGTGCAAAATTTGATGCCACATTGAGCACTTTTGCACCAAATTTTGGTGAAACTTGATATTTTAGTGTTTTCATTGGAAATGGCCTAAGAAAACAAATAGTAATGAAATTTGAAAGCCGGCAATAAATTGAGTGCTGAAAACAAAGAGTTCACAAAATTGTAGGTTGGTTGCTGTGTTTATTTGCATCTCTCTTGGGCTTCATTGAAAATGGAAAACCAAAGTCCTCTTCCAATTATGCCAAAATCACTCTCTCTCTCTCTCTCTCTCTCTCTCTTAAATACATACAAACAAAGAAGAAAAAAAGAAAGGAAAATACAAGAGAAACTTCCTTCATCTTCATGCTCTTGATTTGGTGGATTTGTTTATATTAATCTAGCAAATTAGTTCGTATTTATTGTATAATATTGAAGGATAACAAAAATTAATGTGCACTATTACTTTTGATGGATGAGTCCGAAAAACTATGGTGCACAAACTGTTGCATTCTCGTTATTGAATTTATATGCAGGTATTAAGCAATGGTCTTAGGATCAAGTATCTTGTTATTATTGATAAAATTTGATGTGTATAATAAATAAAAAGGTGAATTTAACTTATGCTTGAAGGGTTGTGTGAAAGATAAAATCTTACTAATAAATTCTTGTCTTTCTTAACATATCCAAATTTTAAATTGAATGTATACATTGAAAAAAAATTATATATGAACTGAATAGTCATTTATGTCAACTGACAAAAATTAACCCATATACCTTATAAAAAAAAAATTAAATATACCCTATTTTTGAGTTAATCATAATTAACTCATGTAATCAAAACTTAAATAAAATATACATACCACATTTCTTCCCATCATTTATGCCAAAGAGGTAAAGGGTTTCTTTCATATATATATATATTTTTAACAATTCTTCCATATTTCATCCTAAAATTTCATTGGCAAATAATGATTTTACCGTGTAATAATTTATGAATAAACAGTTGGGCAGAATAACGACTTGCAAAATTGAATGAAATAAAAATGATAATGGTCGAGGTAAGAGTTCGATTCTTTTTCCTTAAAACGATAATGCTTGCACTGGTGTTGATGGTCTTCCGGTACTCATCTATTAAGATACAACGACCTCAACTTGTAATAGCAGCACTTCAAATTACAAAACCCGACGAACCTACAAATATTTTTTCTCTCTCTAAAACTGGATGACTAAAATACACGAAAATATTATTCAGGATTGAAATGCACATAGAATAATGCAGGACGGAAGAATTATATTTTGTAAGAGATAATCAGGAAATATTTTTGGAATGAATAAAATTCGAAGTAAGAGGACTTTTATATAGAAGTTGAAAAGTTGTGTCCAAAAGACATAACATTCGAAAATGTTGTGTCTTCAATAGACATAACCCGTTTGGCCAATTAGTTTAACCGTTAGCCGCTAGTTTCTAGAAGACGCCACGTATCGCGTACAGAAAATTCGGGGAAAAATAATTAATATAAATAAATATATTAATACAAAAAAATATATACCAACTTGGCCCAAAACCCAAACCCATGACATGTGCCGGTCGGTCGGCGACGGCGGGGCTTGTGTGAGCTTTGACTCAATCTACTAGCAATCTAGCATATATGTTCTCTTCCTTTCAAAGACTATTGGTACTCATTGGGACCCAAACCCAAATCCAAAACTTGAGCAATATAAAGTGGATTCCATTCTTCTAGTTTTCCTATGTGAGATTGTCATTTTACAATTTCCTACCAATTTTTATTTTCAATTTATTTCAATTTCAAATGATCATCTTTTAGTCTTAATTTCTCATTCACCTTAAATTGGTTTTGAGAAAATAAATACATTACATTAATCTACTTATGGGGTGGAACACACTCGACCAAAGAATATTTTGTCCAACTAACGGGATCCATTAAAATAATTGGTCAAAATTTGGTCAAACCAACTAATTAAAACCAATTTTCCAACAAATTTGACTTGTTTGATAATCTCTCAAGCACAACCAAAGTTAAGATGGTATGAGGTGAAAACCTACCAATCCGCAATTGATTCCCTCGTGAATAAGACCATAATTGACTAAGACAACATTAAAATAGTTCTCGAGGTTCTAGAACATGCATGGACATCAACAAAGCTACCCGAGGCTCAGAAAGGAGGGGGTTTGGTTGAAACAGACAAGATGGGAACACCCTACTAAATTGGAAAATAGAAGATGCCCTTGATCGGGCGGGCATAAAAGGAACAACTTTTTCACTAGATGTTGGAGGTCAAACAAGAAGGCATCTTAAAATGTTGGTTAACAGGACGACCTCGATCACAGTGTGTAAATATGACAAAATAGTCATACCTATCTAGTGATTTCATCCCGAACAACGACCTAAAGACCTTAAGAAATGGTTCCATGTTCTTTCTAAGCCAAACTAGAAAAGTAATAATTTAAGGCACAGAGAGCATTTGGGGCCAGTTGCCGAGGGAAAGATTGCCAGTGTTGAAAAAATTGAATAAGAAGAGGTGAATGGAACATCTAAGATCTGCCTTTGGACTATCTTTGTAAAGTGCCACCTCGTCTTATTGTCCTCAAGGGAGTCGTTCGTGAGGCTCAAGGGTCCTATACACATGGTCCGTTAATAGAAAGAAGTCTTTAGAGTCCCAAACAATTTTACCTACCTTATTGTAACTTATAAGTACTAGAGAATCAGGAGTAGTATGCAATATCGAGGCAACTGGGAGTTTACCCTCTCGCTGTCATGTCAGAATATGTAATCCAATGTCCCCTGAGTATACCACTCCGATTCTAGTAGGTCCAATTATTATTGATTATGATGTTGCAAGATACTCAAATTCTAGTAAGTCCAATTTGTTGGACATGATTATTGAGAAACCACAGAAGAAAATCTGGATGGCATAGAAGAAAATCTGGTTGTGCGAATTTCTGAGATAGAGATACACATTGTGGTTGCCATATATCAGTTTGACTTGGTTTTATATGGAAAAACAAAACTCTTATATATAAAGATAATAGTGCAAGCTTGCTATATTTGAAGTCTATGATGGTGACTACAGAGAACTATATAGCTGGTGTCTATTGTTTTATTTTTTCAATGTTCTGTATAGTTTTGTTTTTGGCTCAACTTTTGTGTATAAATTAGGAGTAAATATCATGTACAATCTCAATTCAATCAATACGAATTGCTTGTTAACCAACACGTAATGCTCTTTTCTTTTATTTTGGTATTAGAGCCTGAGCTTTGAACCTCTCTATCTTACCGATCCTAACTCATTTCTTCACATCAGAACCTTCTTCTTCTTCTTCATCAAGACTCATTATGGCTGAATCTCACCAACCTGCAGATGATTTTTCCAATCCCTATTTTCTACACCACGGGAAGAGCCCTGAACTTGTTCTAGTCTCACAACCATTAATCCCTTATAACTACCATGCTTGGAATAGAGCTATGTATGTAGCCCTCTCAGCCAAAAACAAGTTAGGCTTCATTAATGGCACCATCACAAAACCTGCTGATACTGATTCTAAATATTCACAGTGGCAAATGTGCAACCACATGATCCTATCTTGGATCACCAACAGTTTCTCATCTGAGATTGGAGGATATATCATGTTCTATGACTCTGCATCAGAAGTGTGGAGTGAGCTCAAGAAAAGATTTTCAAGATCAAGCAATAACAGGATCTTCAAGCTTGAACAGCAGCTATCAGCAACTAAACAAGAAAACAATCCAGCAAGTGTTTACTTTTCAAAGTTGAAACTTATCTGGGAAAAGATATCAAGATGTGAGGAGCCTTTCAAATGTTCAGCAGCAGATTGTGGGGTTGTTTCTGTGCTGAACAAAAGGCTAGAGAGAAGACAAATCATGCAATTCCTTATGGGTTTGGATGACACTTACGCTAGCTTAAAGAACCAGATTCTAATGAAAGACCCATTGCCTTCATTAGATAATGTATTCAACCTTATTTTACAAGGTCAGGCTAATCATGAGCTCACTAATCCTATCCAAAACATTACAGAATCTACAGCAATGGCAGTAAACAGTGGCAAGACACTAAACCAGAGGGGATATGCTAAGCAGACAAAAGGACACTACAAGGGGTCATGTTATAAGGAGAAATCATCGTGCACAAAATGTGGGAGAACAAACATACAGTGGAAACTTGTTGGGAAATCTATAGATACCCCCAAACCACAAATTACATAAACTAAAACCTGGATGCAGAGCCCAGCAGAAGCTGGCCAACAATGCATCCTCAGATGAAGGCTCGGGAGTGTCAAGTTCGAACATCTCACCAGATCAAATACGACATCTCATAGCCTTTTTGCAAAGCCAAAATTCTACCCCATCCAGCAGCAACTCAGAAAATCAAGGTATAAATTTATCAAACAGCAATGATAAACTTTTTGCTACATTACCCGTATCCTCCAGACACTCTTTGAGTTGCACAAATACCATCACCAGTAGAAGCACATAGATTCTTAATAGTGGAGCAACTGATCACATCACAGGATCATTTGACCTACTTGTACAGAAAAAGCCTCTGCTAAATGTCTCGATCAACTTGCCTAATGGCACTACGGTTCCAGTTTCACATATGGGGACTGTTATTATTTCACTTGATCTCTCTAAAAAATGCCCTATACGTGCCTAATTTTCATTACTACCTTATCTCTACAAGTCAGATTAGTCGAGATCTAAACACTTGTTTCATTTTCTTATCTAAACAATGTTTTATTTCAGAGCTGAACAGTTAGAGGACGATTGGAATTGCTAGAGAAAAACAAGGGCTTTATTTCTTGGAGAAAAATTAGCTCAGGGACAAGTTACCATCTAACCAACCCATGGCCAACCCTTTATCCGTTTTGACACCAGAATTGTGGCATTTACGATTAGGACACCCCTCTGATCAACGCCTCATTTTTTGTCATAGCATAGAGCCTAATATTCCTCCTTTTGTTGTCAAGCATCAATGTGAAACTTGTCATATGATAAAACAAACCCGTTTGCCTTTTACAAAGAGACAAAAATTTGTTGATGCACCTTTTGATCTAATACACATGGATATTTGGGGCCCTTTCTCAGTTAGTCTACTCAATGGTGCTCATTACTTTCTTACAATTATTGATGACCATAGTCGAATGACATGGACGTACCTCATGCGTTCTAAAAGCCAAACAAGGCAAATCATAGAAAGTTTCTTCAATTTTGCTGAAAATCAATTTCAATGTAAGATTAAAGGAATAAGATCCGATCAAGGAAAAGAAATTCAAATGACGGAATTCTTTGCTTCAAAGGGGGTAGTTCACCAACAAAGTTGCATCTATACCCTTCAACAAAATTCCATTGTTGAGAGGAAACGCTTACACTTGCTAAATGTAGCAAAAGATCTTAGATTTCAAGCCAGTTTGCCCTTAAAATTCTAGGGAGAATGTGTTGTCAAGCTAGCATATTTAATTAATAGAATCCCTTCTTCGAATCTCCAAAATCGATCCCCATACCAATCATTTTTTTCTAAAATTCCTTCATATTCTCATCTAAAGACTCTAGGATGTCTATGCTATGCATCAAATCTCAATCCCCACCGATCCAAGTTTGATCCAAGAGCTCGTAGGTGTTTATTCATAGGATACCCGAATGGTATTAAATGTTACAAACTCTTTGACTTAAAGACTCAATGAGCCTTTATTAGCCGTGATGTAGTCTACTATGAAAATACCTTCCCTTTTCAAAATACAAATCAGCTACCACCACTTTTACAAACACTTCATCTCTTAAGACTTGATGACCTGCCCGTAATACCCAATCATATATCATAATATTCTAATTCAATAGCAGCAGTACCTTCTCATATCAGCAGTGACACCACCCCTGCAATTAACCCACCCATAGAGGAGTTCGACCAAAGTGACACACCCTAGCCGGAGATAAATTTTCCAGCAATATCACATAATGTCCCTGAGCTGAGAAGATCCACTAGACAGAGACATCAACCTGGATATCTCCAAGATTTTCATTGTCGACTTGTGACTTCTCTAGCAAAACCACATGGTTCTCCTACTGCCTAGCAAATGGATGGAGGTAAATTGCATTCCCTTTCCTCTGTTCTAAATTATGATAACATGTCCCCTGCTCATCTTAGTTTCAGCTTAGCCATCACCATAGAGCCCGAACCTACTTCTTTTGCCATTGCAAACCGATACGCTAACTGGAGAACAGCTAAGCAAACTGAACTCACAGCTCTTGAAGTAAACAACACTTGGGAATTGACCATACCATCGAGAGGCAAAAAGATCGTGGGATGTAAATGGGTGTTTAAAAAGAAATATAAGGCGGATGATACCATTGAGAGACACAAGGCATGACGCAGAAGGAAGGGGATGATTACTTCTAGACTTTTTCCTCGGTTGCAAAAATGCCCACAGTCTGTTGCCTATTGGCCATTGCAGCCTCTAAAAATTGGTCCCTCTATCATCTTAATGTCAATAATGCCTTCCTCTATAGTGACTTGGAAGATGAAGTTTACATGTCATTACCACCGGGATATGGTAGAGAGGGAGAGAATCATGTATGCAAGCTTAAAAAGTCTCTCTATGACTTGAAACAAGCTTCAGGGCAATGGAATCACAAGTTAACTTCGGTCATCACCAAAATTGGGTTTACACAATCCAAAGCCTACTACTCATTATTCTTCAAAAAGACGAACACCTCTTTCACTGTCATGCTTGTTTATGTTGATGATATGGTAATAGGGGGAGACAATGAGACTGAAATTCAAAACTTGAAAGAGTATTTGGGAAAACATTTCAAATTAAAAGACCTTGGACAGTTGAAATATTTTTTGGGGATAGAGATAGCCCTCTGTTCCAAAGGGATTTCCATATGCCAAAGAAAATATGCATTGGAAATCTTACAAGATTGTGTGTTAATTGGAGCCAAACCCGTTCAATTTCCAATGGAACAAAATTTGAAGCTTAATGAGGAGGAAGGGCCCGATCTCGCTAATCCAAAAGAGTATAGAAGATTAATTGGTCAATTGTTATACTTAACAATCACACGTCCATATATCTCTTACTCTGTGCAAGTTTTGAGTGAGTTTCTAAGTCAACCGAAAATGGCCTACAGGAAAGCAGCTCTTAGAGTTGTAAGATACATCAAAGGATCTCCATCATAGGGTTTATTTTATCCAGCCAACAAGCCGCTGCAGTTGGCAGCATTCTGTGATGCCGATTGGGGAGCATGCTCGGAGACAAGGAGATCAATCACTGGCTTTTGCATTTTTTTGGGAGATGCATTGGTCTCTTTGAAGTCAAAGAAACAAAGAATGATATCTAGATCATCAGTAGAAGGTGAATATTGCTCAATGGCCTCTACCACATGTGAATTGATTTGGTTTCGGAGCCTCTTACAGAACTTTGGTATAACTCTCAGCCAACCTGTTCAGTTATTTTGCGATAATCAAGCCCCCATTTACATTGCATCCAATCATGTTTATCATGAAAGAACAAAACACATTGAGATCGACTGTCACATTGTTCGAGAAAGGATCCAGTAAGGTTTATTGAAACCATTTCACATATCTACAAATTTACAAGTTGCTGATATTTTAACTAAGGCAATCGGATCTAGACAATTTCATTATTTGCTGAACATGATGGGAATCCACTCTGTAGCTTCTCCATCTTGAGGGGGAGTATTGAGAAACCACAGAAGAAAATCTGGTTGGCATAGAAGAAAATCTGGTTGTGCAGATTTCTGAGATAGAGATACACATTGTGGTTGCCATATATCAGTTTGACTTGGTTTTATATGGAAAAACAAGACTCTTATATATAGAGATAATAGTGCAGGCTTGCTATATTTGAAGTCTATGATGGTGACTACAGAGAACTATATAGCTGGTGTCTATTGTTTTGTTTTTTCAATGTTCCGTACAGTTTTGTTTTTGGCTCAACTTTTGTGTATAAATTAGGAGTAAATATCATGTACAATCTGAATTCAATCAATACGAATTCCTTGTTAACCAACACAGAATGCTCCTCTTTTATTTTGAGAATACTGTTAAAACTTGATTAATACCAATTCGATTTTGAAAAATTAAATTGCAAGACACTTGTATTCTTTTAGTAGGCTATCTTTTCGTAGGCTAGTGATTGTTTGCTTTGATCAAATATGAGGGAAATTCAGTATTTAACAAATACCTTGGGGCCTTACTGCGGAAAGAGCTATATAGAAAGTGTTACTAGGGGATCTTATCTTTTGTTAGTTTGTTCATACTGTAACTCTTGTTGCATAGCCTTTTCAATGGATTGTTCTATCACAAGCTCACAGTACTAGAGTAATGAAATTTATCGATCTGAAAAATTAATTGCACGTCTGTATCTCCTACAAATACACAATTTAAGTATATCTTACTGGTGTTATAATGTAGGTAAGATTTTTGAGATTGGTTTGACTGGAATTAGTAGCTTGGGAGGTCAAAGTTAAAGGAGGTTCTACTGTGTAAATTGGTTTGCAACCGAGCATGGGCGAATGCCCTTCAACAACTGGTTTTGGTGGCCATGGAATTTCGAGTTTTTCTTTCACAGTTTTTCCAGTCAATCAATTTAGCTCACTTATATGTATTCTTATGAGTTCCCATGTTTTGTAAATATCAAATTACCTAGATTTTGTCATAATCTAGTGATAGAAATGGAATTACCACACTAACTTAGGCTCTTAGTCTTGTGCCTGTAATATGATTTCAACATTGGTTGATTACAACAAAAATATCTGAGTATTTTGTAATGACAGGTTATTGAACTTTTTTTACTTTTGCTTTTGAATCAATCTTCTGAATTCCTATGTATTCTCTCACATCTATTTGACACGATAGTTTTTGGAGCGCAATGGAAATTACCTTAAGTGCGTTCATGATTATACTTTGGATAGTTCAAAATGGTTATGAACATTGAACTTTGGCCATTGATATTATGATATTGTGGAGAATTCTCAGTCTGCGAAATATATAACTAGGCCTGTGCTGGATTTCGACAGCAATCTCTTGAGGATGTTAACTTTAACTTCCAAACTTCTGATAAAAAAACACTCGTTTGGCAGGGAAATTGAGGATTTATGAAGAATGATCTCATACAGTAGGTGCCTAGTCTTGGGTGCTCATCACTAGCACACATCTCAGTACAGAGACATGTTTGAAATGTTAAATTAAACAAATTTCTTAATTAAGTCTTTCATTTCAACATATCAAACATGATATTCACATTACTGATAAGGGCGTTTTTTTATACGTTTATTTTGGTTCACAAACATGAATAATTGTCTACAAACATTTGGAATAGAGCTTAATTTGTATTAATTGTGTTTGTAGGTCAACAATGACGATTATGGTGGAAACTAGAGGAAAAATGGAGAAA
>CAIGRO010297137.1:0-18473 GCA_903798355.1 Fraxinus baroniana
AACGGCAACACCGACCTTCGCAATACTTGGAAAAACGCTGTAAAAGGTCTTTTGCAACATTTTTTGATCGCTACAAAAGTCCTTTTTTGGTATAGTGATTGTTTCATACCTTGCAACTAGTGCAAATGTATGTGTAAAACCCATTCTATACTTCTGAGCATAATCCTTGATAACTAGCATTTCTTTCAGCTAGTTGATAGACCCATCAGGAAATAACTTCGTTTTATACACTCATTTAACCCCAATAACTTGCTTATTCAGTGGTCTGTCAGTCAATTCCCATATGTTATTCTTTTCTATCATTCTAATCTCTTCCTCCATTGCAGCCATCCAATCAGATGACTTAGCTACTTCAACAAAGCTTGCAGGCTCTACAATTACAGTATTACACCTTGCATAAATGTCTGCTAAAGGCCTCATCTTTACTCGGCCATTATCTGATTCCGAGTCATCATCAGGTTCTATTTCATCTTCACTGATTTCTCCTTCTTTGTTTTGAGGAATTAGTCCTCTTGTTGTTTTTCAACGGAACTTACCTCCCAATTCCACATAGCTTCTTTATTCACCTTGATATCTCTGCTGGAGATTAGCTTTTTAGACTGAGGACTGAACACCCTATATCCTTTCGCATTGCTGCAATAACCAACCAATACCCCAACTTCAGCCTATCATTCAATTTATCCCTTTTTGTATCAGGAATATGAGTGTAACAAACACTCCCAAATACTTTTAGATTTGAGATATCTGATTTGACATCATACGAGGCCTCATATGGAGTCTTCTTCTCCAATGCTTTTATTGGCAAACGGCTAAGAAGATAAACAGCAGTGTTAACTGCCTCAACCAAGAACTCCTTGGGAACCTTTTTCTCAATCAACAAACAACTAGCCATTTTCATCACAGTCCTACTTTTCCTCTCACTGACTCCATTCTGTTGGGAGGAGAATAGGGAATGGTAGTTGATGCTTAACACCTTCAGCTTTACAGAAATTATCAAATTGTCTACAACTATACTCAGTTCCATTATCAGTTCTGATTGTCTTTATTTTGTAGCCACTTTCATTTTCCACCATTTTTTTTGAATGTTTGAAACACAATTGCAACTTCTGATTTAGCTTTCAAGAAATAAACCTAACACATTTTGGTTAAGTCATCAATGAAGAGGATGAAATAGTGTGGTTATTTTCTTAGGACCACATGCATTTGAGTGCACTAACTCAAGTTTATTAACAGCTCTTCTTGATTGATTCTTAGGGAATGACAATCTCATTTGCTTTCCAAGTTGACAGAAATTACAGACACAAATATCATCAGTAATTTTAGGCAGGCTTTCAACAAGATTAAAGTCATACATTTGCCTAAGTGAAGTATATCTATACCATAAAGAAGACTAACTTTCTTTAGCTAAACATACAGGTGTAGTGACATTTTTTCAATCTATAGGAAAGTTTCTATTCCTCATTTGAATTGTCATTAACTCATTTTCATTTTCATCTAGTATAGTGCAAGTTTTACCTTAAACATCAAGACATGATTTTTCTCTAGCAATCGCCCTACACTACGTTTTGATCTATCTCGGGTACATATAACACATCAGGTATATGTCTAATACCTGTTGAAGTTTGAACACCAATCATCCCTATGCTTTCTACCTCTGTAAAGTCTCAATTTCCCCACTTTAACTCTGGACCTGTAGGCTTTATTCAATTCAACAAAGATGCTGGAGTTTGCATTCATGTGGCGAGTACAACCATTATCTAATAACCAGGTTTCAACCTTGCTGCTGCTCTTCTTGTATTTCATCCTGGATTTCTGCCATTTTTGCTTGCTGCTGAGGTTGTTTTCTCTTTTTATTTTTACACACTTTTTCAACATGGTCAAATTGTTTACAGCCTCTACACTGAACTTCAGGCCTATACCAACACCATTTGGGTGAATACCATTTTCTTTTACAATGAGGACAATGTGCAAACTTATCCTCTTTGCTTCCAGTTTTACTGCTTCTCGGTTCCTTCTTTTCAGACTGAAATTTCTTCATTCCAAGGCTCGTTTGAGCTTTGTATTCACCCTTAACAAACAGAGCTCCTTCTATTTGTTCCTTTACTTCATTAACCTTCTTTGTTCAGTTGCCTTCAAGGTATTAACCAACTCAGCCAAGGTTATAGATGACGGGTCTCTAGAATCCTCCAATGATGAAATCTTGGCTTCAAACTTTTCAGGTAGGCTTATTAAAACTTTTTCAACTACTCTTTTATTAGGTAAATCACCTTCCAATAGCCTAATCTGATTTACAACATTTATCAGGCTATCTACAAAGTCCTTCACTACCTCAGTTTCTTTCATTTTCAAAGTCTCAAAGTCTCTTCTCAAGTTAAGTACTTGCATTTGTCTTGTCCGTTCATTTCCTTGGAATTCCTCCTTGAGTCTATCCCAAGCCTCTTTTGTTGTCTCATAAGTCATTATTCATGTGAAGATGGCAGACTGGATGCAAGAGAGTGCTTTTAACTTTTTTGCAACATCCTCACTGTGTTGTTTGATTTGAGCAACCATGGGGTTTGCTCTCAAAGGTGGAGGTTCAACCCCCATTTCAGTTATCTCCCATAGATCATAAGCTTTGAGGTAGGCTTTCATCTTTGTAGCCCAGAAGTTATAGTTTTCTCCGGTGAAGGCAGAGGGCAGAGGTGCTGAGAAGCCAGTTGAAGCCATCTTCTTTCTTGTCAACTAAGATTAACTTGATTGATTGCTAATTTTCTGCTTCAGGTGCCATTTAACTTCTTCTTGGTCCCTTCCAAGATCAATGATGCTCTGATACCATGAAAGTATATGAAGAAATACAAGGATAACGAAAAAAGTGACCAAAATGTATTACTTACCGGGTCGCGTAGTTCTTACTGGTTTGCTTAATGCTTATCGGATTGTGTAAAGGCTTGCCGGATTGTGTGAAAAACTCTACCCGTCTGGTTCATTTCATTGCATTATATAAACATACAAGACACATGCTTGTAAACAACTTTCTACCTACTCCAATCTATCAAGTTGACAACAATATATAAGACCATACNTACTTAAATCACATGACATTAGATAAAAAAATTCAGCAACCATTTGATAGCAAAAACTTGACGGCAAAAATGTCATGCTACACTCAACAGATACCATTACTGATCCAGCCAATGAGAAGCAGCTAAGGAGACAGTTTCCGAAGTACATCCATCTTGGATGTCAATAGGAGTTTCACCTTGAACGGTTATTCCAGCCTGATAGTTATTTGCTATGTGCATCTTGTAGGATTGATTACATCGATATCATAAGGCAAACAGTCAGTTAGTGCAGTAGAAAAAAAGCCGTCCAAATACTCAGTGCAGGCCAGTATTACACTCTGGACTAGGTAGAATGTTTTAATTTCTGGGTGCCATCATTCAAGGGAAGAGGAAACTGTAAACAATTATATTATCAATATAAATTCGTATTACTGAAAATTCTTTCCTCTTGAGTGTTTTGCCATCGTCTTTTTTCAGTGTTTCGACATTGTCTGTTTTAATGTTACGTATACACTTATCATGGTAGTTGATGACATAACGACGTTTGGGAATGTTACAGCTGTTTCTGCTTTCCTTTTGGATTCTTGAGAATGAAAATCGACCTTCACCATTTGGTTGTCTCAGTATACAAGAAATTTGAATTTTGCTGGAATTTTTGTTTTTATTTTGGATTTCTTCCTCTTCATCTTTAGCGTGCAAGTCTGCATCCTTTAGCGTTTGCTCTTCGTAGGTTCCTACTTGGAAATGAATAGGTACATGATAAAAGTGAAAAATACATTAAAATCTTGTATACCGAAAGACAAGCTTCTGGTGCAGTACATGTTATGCCAGAATTTTGTGAGATTGTATAGGGAAACCTTAAATCTTCAGAAAGTGTTAAGGGCTAGTACTGGCAATATGGGACTGAAATTTAGGGTTTCAATGTGTCAAGTAAACTGTCTGTTTATTTAGGCCTTTGTCTTCTCGCATCTAGAGCACTTAAATTTTTAACTCTAAAGCACTCTAAAATGGAATAAGGGAAGCTTAATTTTCTCACTCAAACAAAACATGTTTGGAAGGAAATCTGGACAATAGTTAAAAATAAAAAAGAAGGTTATATAATCGAATACGAAAGTTTAAAATCAGGTTCGATGCACCAACAAAATGTTTTTGTATCATACATTTAATCATGTACCTGATGGGTGGGTGGGTGGGGGAGGGGGAGGCTTCAGAAAATGAATGGAAAGGCACCATTCAGTACTGCAAAGTAGGTTAAAGGCCATTCATTTGCTGACATGCTTATCCTTTTGAACTTTACATTGTCCTCCAAACTTATCTTTATTGAATGCTAGTAAAAACTGACCACGTATAGCACCTTTGATAGGAAAGATTCGAAAGCATTAGACAAATCATGCTAATAGGAGAGATTCGATAGCATTAGACAGATCACGGGAGAAAAAGATAGTAAATTCTTATTATTATACTATCTAATCTCTTCTAATACTACGCACCAAACGTGTACTAAGAGACAAATACACATCAAGATTCAAGTAATTGTGGATCTGCATCACATAGTCATATAATCCTCTTAACCAAATATTTTCCTGAAGTGAATCTTAATGTGTATGAACATTAATTAATGCTGAACTAACTTCTGATTGGAATTAATTTTACTAATTCAATAACATTATTTGAAGGGAACAACATAATCTGAATTGGAATAAAACAGTTTAAATTTATTTTGTGTAGTATTAGGAAATAATCTTGCAATCATATAAAATGGGGTGAAAAATTGAAAGGCTTGTTTTGAGAAAAATTACATGTAACTTTAGAAGGAAAGAGAGTACAAAATTGAACTTCAAGAACTCAAAAATATAGGATTAATTACATCTTTCTATGGACTTTAGTGTATGTTTTTCTTTAAATTGGTCTATACCATGTACCAAAAATAACCCAAGTAGATAGTACTTGAAATTTGTAAATTGTCATACATTTTCCTTCTTCATTTTAGTGCACTTCTTTTCAATATATATAAAAGTTCTATTGTTACAAGTGAAGAATTGGGACAATTACATATCAAGTAATTAATTAGATCATGGCTTGCAGGAGAGGAAAATTGAAATGACCAAGGTGATTAGCCTTCTATAAAATGATGTTTATCTATCTGAAAAGGTTACTAATCTATACCCTAATCTCAAAAATTCAAATGGGGTTTGTTTCTTGCCTTACATTTGTCTCTTCTTCATGGCTTGTTTATTGTTGTGCATCCACACCTTGCAAACCTGCCTCTTCACTCCCATTTCATTGCAGAACTGCTGCACTTCTTGTAAGCCTTGTAGCAAATTCATGCATCCGATCTTTCTGTTTTTGACTAAATTTTGTCCGAAATCTCTTCTTGGACCCCGAAGACGATGGCTGCACAACCTCATGTCCTCTAGCGTTGGACCGAAACATGTTGAGATCTTCACTAGCTGACTCCGCCCCAGCTCCAGCCCCACCGTTGTTTCTGCCGAAAGCCACCACTGTAGGCGGCGTACGGCCACTTGGAGGATTGGCGGTAAAATGCTGATTCTGCCGAGGAAGCATTGTAGGCTGCGGTTGGTTGTGAAATAACGGGTTCCGATGGATATTGTTATTGCTGGAGTTGGGATTGTATGCGTAGTAGTGAGACGTGCCAGTTTGTGGCTCTCCATCAGCCTCCCTTCGATGGAAACTCCGGTGGCAATCACAAGCAGCACATCTTAAGGCTTCTGGGGTGCCCTCTTCTCCACTAGGCATGAATTCTCCACATCCATCTAAAACATGACTTCCTACACTTGCAGCATGATTCTTTAGGCATTCTTTATATTTAATAGTATCAGTAGGCTTGGAAGATGTTGCTGGTGGATCATGTGGCTGTGGGGGTGGATCTACCCTCGAATTTGAAGCACCACCTGTTGTTCCACAGGCCTCTGTGGCTGGATCTGGATCTGGGATCGAATCTTTATGTACAAGAGACGGCTGTGGGTGTGGTTGTGGCAGTGATGAATTGAGCTGATGCTGATTTAGTGTATGTGTTGTACTAAAAATAGCACTTCCGCGGAAGGTTGAAACCGTTGCATTTCCTCTTCTATCTGGCGGAGTGGAAATTATAGGGGCAAGAGGCAGCTTGACTGGTGATTCTTGGTTGAGCTGGGGTGGATTATAACTCACAGAATTTGGCATCCTTATAGCACTTTCTTGACCATTACGTTCCATAAGAAACTATATTTACTCAGAACAACCAATTCTCTTCAAAATCACTTCTGTCTAGGAACCATTATCAACAAATTCTGTTACTCCACCTAGTAATCTTAGAGTCGGTCTTCCATTTCTTTCTATTTGAACAATTTTTGGGTGCCTAATCCACCACCCCATTTCTCTGAACTCTATAAAAATTGACCTAAATGACTTAAATTCAAGAAATCTTGAAGGTAAAGCTATAATCTTACAATCTTGAAAACTAATTTTAAACACAAGACTAGACCATCGGCTGCAAACTAGAGGAAAATAGTCTTTTAAGTGTGATCAAACGAGAGAAAACTAGATTGCACGGAAGCTTCTAAGACAATGAGAAATTGTGAAAGAAATTAAGGAGAAGTTTGTGTCTCCTAACAGCCATCAGTTTAACATTCTAAGGCATAAACCAAATGGGTTGTTTTTGTTACTGTGTGCAGACGAGTGACAATGATATATAGTGCAGTGATGATAGACTTACACTACAAAACAACCGACAAGCTCATTTGGGTTTTCTTCCACAGCCTGCACAAAGGTCCACTGTCCCATTATTGCCTCACCCTTGCATTCTTACCGTCTATGATGCCACTCAAACCCTAAAACATGTGTGTGTGTGTGAGAGAGAGAGAGAGAGAGAGAGAGAGTGATTGATGGAATGTAACTTTGGTGGAATCCTCCTCGTGTTAACTTGAGTTTGATGTTAAGAACCCATATTAAGATGCTATTACATTATACAGCATCTGTGTAATAGTGAGAGATACAGAGTTTTTGAGGTTGTGGGGGGGATGAATTTAGAGTGGGTTGAGCCACATTATTTTTGGAATAATATATTTTTGAGTTGTAGATTGATGGATAATGTGTAGTTAAAAAAAAAAGAAAAGTTATTGATGTGATGAAAAATATTATTTTATTGAAAATGTATGATTGAAAATGAGTAAAAAACTGAGAATGAATATTTTAATTCGACTGAAATAGGGGCTTAAAGTGAAAATGATGTCCACAGCACACAGCATTTGTTCCATGTTTGCGTGTACGTAAGATTCTCCTCCCTCCCTCCTTTATTTGGCACTCTCCTTCTCACTCACTTTCTGATTGGAGAGGAGGATGATAAGCTAAGTTAAGATAAGTCTCTGTAAATTTATATTTTTATTCATTTATTCATTTTTAACCATATATTTTTTAATAAAATAATATTTTATATCGCATCAATAATTTTTCCTTCTTTTTCAACTACACAATATCCATCAATCTATTATTCTAAAATAATATGGCTCAAACACACAATAAGTGCTTCTTCAACAGTACTTTTAAATACTTAGAGGGTGTTTGATAGATATTATTGAGGGAATAATATATTTTAAATAGTGATATAATGAAAAATATTTAGTTAAAAAGTAAAAATAAGTTATTGATAAAATAAAAATATTATTTTATTAAAAAATGTGTAATTAAAATTGAATTTTGAAATAATGTATTTTGAAAGAATGCGGTCAGGACTTATAAATTGTGGCTATTTAAGAATGCGTGAATAATTAGTAGATAAACAGTATGCGTTAGAACACGACACAAACTCGCGTGAGAGGACAACAATGAGCGAAAGAACAACCTTGGTCCACACGTTGATTGGAAATGCTATCTATTCTAGATAGAGGGCTAGATTTTGGTTTCAAAACGTGTTTTAGTCAGTGCGTGGTTTGAGTGTAGGTGATTGTTTTGTCAGCATCAATAGTTGCCCGGTTCAATATGTATTTCCATTGATATCTTGGCTCATTTTGTTTAATAAGATCTTGTTTCATTTATATGTTTTTGAATAAAGTTACTTGTTCAGGTTAAAAAACAGATACAATACAAATAGAGAAACTTGACCGTGTGTGTGAATGTTTTAATTTTTATTTTTCAAACTGTTCAATTATGAATGGACACGTGTCCTTTCTGTTTTTGAGTCTGTTCATGTAGAACGATTGATATTTTTTTTAGAATAGATTTGAATATTTTTTTTTTGAAAAAAAATTGTTTAAAAAATATGAAAAAAATAATAATAGGTTCACGTATAAAATTATTTTGTTGGTCGAATGTGTAATTCAAAATAAGTTCGAAAATTTTAAAAATTCTATCAAACATGATCTAAATGTTAATCTTTGGACTTTATAGCATAAAAAAATGAATTAGGGTTTGCTGGTTGGAAATTATTCTTAATGTTGCCCTACTTTTTGCTGATTGGGGCCAAGCCATTAATTAAATAAAGAAAATTAGTTAGAGGTAGATGATTAAACTAATAGTCATAGGCAATAATTCCTTCTTCATTTTCATACCTAGTTGAATTAGTAGCAGGGAATGATACACGTTTTCAAAGCCAGGCCATATCCCTATACATTCCAAGGTTTATATACTGTTAATATTCCCTTTGTCCTATAAAAATAAAATTATTTCCTTTTTTTATATATATCTTAAATTATCTGTCATTTTCTTCGTTAAGAATATAATTAATTCCTTAATTTTCTAACGCGTTCTTATTTAATGTGTTTTATTATCAATAAATATGAATTACTCATGTCATAAAACTATTATTTAATGTAATGTGGGTTAAAAAATGTAAGTAAAATTTATATTTTTAATTATATTAATTATATTTTCTTAATTTGAATTAAAAATAAAAATAATTTTATCTTATGGGACCCAGGAAGTATATCTTATTCTTCATATTATCATTACTCTTGGTAACAATACAAAAACAAATATGAGTAGTGGGGGGTCCTTTCATGCAAACTTTTCTAATCACATTGACTTGAAAATAGACTTTGAAATTTGATTACTATTTTGAGTTTAAGATAAGATTTAAGTTTCTCATCTAAACTCTTTGAATTCTGATACCATGATCAAATCTCGAAATTTAAATTTGAAAGGTTAACCTACTTTTTTTTGGGTGTGTGAACTCAAAAAGTATACATTCTTAAGAAGAGTAGTCTAAACATCCATAGGTTAATTATTGTTTTTCACTACTAGGTCAATTGGGAACACAGATTATTGAATTAAGATAAATTTGTTTTCCTTTTTTGTATATTCCAAATTATACGTGTTAATTAAGGGATAGAATCACATATCGAATAAAGATGAAAACACAAACCAATTTATAAGAGTTAATCGTTAATCGTTATTTGATGTGAGATTTTATCTCTAACATGCATCCGCAAGATGGTGGCTCGTTTGAACAAACTAATGTTGAAATTTGTGTTCTCAAATTTATTTTTTTTTTAGTCTTAATCGGATCGAATTGCTCGTTGGAGCTTAATAAACTCTGATAGCATATTAAGATTTGAGGTTACATCATAAAATGTCAACCTTATTAAGAAGAGTAACTTAAACTCTTATAAATTAGTTTGTGTTTTTATCTTTATTCGATGTGAGATTCTATCACTTAAAAATACATCACTTTCCTTATTTAGAGTATAGTTAGTTTTCAGTATGTCTATATTTAATGTGTCTATTATCAATAAATATAAACTACTCCTATTTAAACCACTATTAATGTAGGGATATATTAGGAAAAGTGTAAGAATAATTATTTGTATTTTCTTAATCCGTGTGTAAATGAAAACAAGTTTATTTTTATGAGACGAATGGAGTATTTGACAACAAAAATTAACCACATTATTTTATGTCTCCTTTCTTTTTATTTTAGATCTTTTCTAAGTCAACACATGAATAATAGGGATGCCAAATGCAGGCTGCCCTGATAGGAAATTAAAAAAAAAAAAAAAAAATTAATTCATGCCTCGTCTTGCCTCATCTTTCAAAAATCCTTAATAGAGTTGGGGATGTAGGAAAATGACATATTTGAACTAATCCGTTATGTAATTTACTAATCCTAAAAAAAATGTGAAAAAGTTCGCAAAGTTTTGAACCATGAACAAGAAGAAATGTCAATCACAATGGTGGCCCTTTTGTGTTTAAAAAGAAAGGAAAAGGAAAATGCGGATGAAGATTATCGAGTCACATCACAAATTACAATCATCTATTCCTAGTCAAATTTTTTTATTGATATCGACAAGTCATTCTTTGCTAATCTTTACCGCTTTGTTTTAATTTTATGTAAAAAAATTGTTGGGACGTTAAACTCAATAGAGCGATAAAAATTCATATAATTTGATAAAAAAGAGTAATATTATTCAACATCACTGGTGTTAAGCATCCATTTAAGTAATAATTACATGATATTAAATGATATATCCACTTAAATATGATGTTACATGATTCATTAAATTTAACATATCAAGTATGGTCATCTAAATCGGTATTCTATCACAATTGGTGTCAGATAACATTATTGAAAATAAAAAACGAGGTTTAATCGATATCCACTTTAGTTAGGTAAATCGAAATTGCCAATTGACACCATGGACACTTGAAATACTTAATTTACGCAAGGAAATTGAGTTGAGGGTGTCAAAATGGTGAGTAACTTCGGAACATTCACATGTATATCCATGCCTTCCTTTGAATTTAATAAAGTCGCATTTCAAGCAATACGTTTTTACCAAATTATGGGAGCACCCATTAGGAACCGGGTTCGAGTCCAACAATCGATATCCACTTTAGTTAGGTAAATCGTAATTGCCAATTGACACCATGGACACTTGAAATACTTAATTTACTCAAGGAAATTGAGTTGAGGGTGTCAAAATGGTGAGTAACTTCGGAACATTCACATGTATACGGTGTTTTTTTTTTTTTGTTTTTTGAATATATACAAATACTTTATAAGTAAAACTTACTTATAATTGTACTTTTTTTAAATCAATCGAGCTGATTGGACCGATTTCATGAGTCAATGAATTGAAAAATCTAACGCTACATAGCTTGCTATATATGCATATTAATCCATGTACCGACTCAATCAGTTTGGGGCAAGCTTCGATCTGATTTGTTATGGGTCATTTACCCATTTTGTCACCACTCAGCTCAGATTAGAATGTATTTAGAGACTAAGGATAACATGAAGATTGTAACTATAACATAAATTAACAAAATATTTGGCCTAAATAAATAAAGATTAATTGGTGAGATTATTTAATAATGACTACAAACCGTATGGAAGTACAACATGGGATATATGGCATGTTGTCCAATTCAGTATTAATATTTTATTCCCGAATGATGTTCAAGCTTTATCCACATTACAAGAAAATTTATTATTTTTGATAAACGTTTTACATTCTTCTTTGTAAATAAAATTTGTTTCACACATTAATGTTTTCACATATACCTTTGTTGGTGTGCGATCTTGCGCCTCATTTAAAAAACAATTTTGAGCTACGTTAGATCGAACACTTAGAACATGGTTTATAGATCCGAATGCTGGTCATCGTTATAGGAAGGAACATCATGATTAAAAATTTCTTAAAACCTAATGATTAACCACTTTATGAATAACATGTGACATTCTGACATCATCTCCACATTCTAGGACAATTAAAAGTCAGCAATGATTATCTAGGTGACAGATAATCATAGCCTATGTCACTGCTACGACCTAGAACTCGTAATAACTTGATCGGCCGACCTCCACAACCAATCAGGAACCTTAAACGAAGAGGGGTGGCACTGTAATTGATATGGCATAGAACAAGGAAGTTGTTTGATGTAAAAGTCTATAAATAGGGGCAAATGGTTCCCTCCATGGGATTGAACTCAATGTAGTTTCTCTAGCTACTACAGTCCAAATTCCAATCAATGTAATAAACATTTAATTTTTCTAAATTCTAGTAATCACTCTATTAAATTTCTATTATGTTAGTCTAAATTTGTCATGTCATTTAATCTTTTGGTAATCTAAACACCAAACAAAAATATATCAAAAAAGAACAAAAAATATTAGCATTCTTTCGCAAACAATCGATAATATTAGTATTCAACATTAACCATTTGGCATTTCCTTCCAATTAATCACCTATGAAATTACTCCATAGGAAATCTTCTATGAGTTAATATCAATCGAAAAATTTACGTCACGAACTTTGTACTTACGGCATGTTTGATTTTAAACATAGATTTTGCATGAAAAATAAAAAAAGAATTATGAAAATGGTCAATTAAATGTGTTTGATTGACTTCATCTTTAATCTAAAAAATGTTTTACTTCTCCATAAAGTTGAGTTTTTTTGGAAATTGTGAATGATCTAGAAAAATACTTACCCATTGTAAAGAAAATACTTTTTCTTGTTTTTAAAGAAAATATGATCAGGTGACCAACTTTTCAAAAATCTTTTTTATAGAAAAAAAAATGTCAATCAAACACTCTAAAAGTAAAATTTTTGATTAAAAAAAATGACATTTTTAGTGAAAAATAAAACAATATGGATTTTGTGATAAAAGTTTAGGGGAATTTACACAACTACTCCACTATAACAATTACATTTCAAACATAACAATCTTGTCAAAATATTTCAAAATTCAGGTGTTAACTCAAATTTTTAATATTAATGAATAATATTATAAAACTGAATTAATCTATTTGCCTATCCCATCAACACCCTCAAACCCTAAACAATTTCCCTCTCCATTCTCATTCACACTCTCTCCCTTCTCTCTCTATCACAACCACCGGAAAGGAGGAGCACAGCTGCAGTGATAACGTTACTACGGTGGCGTGAGTGACGCTGTGAGGACCTTAAAGATTGGGAGGTGGTGCCACTGATGTTGGCGGATGCGGTATGGATTTTCGATTTGGGAAGCATTTTGGGCGATTCGGGGTAGACCTTTTGTTGATGGATCTGATGTGGGACGAAGGTTTTGAGATTGAAAGGTTTTTAGTAGTTAGGTAAAGCACTCGATTAGTTGATCTGGGGAAATTTGGATTTATTTCTAATCTACCTCTGTTTTCTCTTCATCACATTTGCTTTGGTGTCGAGGGTTACTGGTGCGATGTGGTGGTGGTGCGTTTGCGATTGCGGTGGTGGCGATGGTGGTGGATGTACAATAATTCTTGTAGTGTAATAATTCTAGCTAAAGCATAGTAGAATCTTGGTTTGTCTGTTTATTACCAGGGCGACTGGAATGGAGCTGGTGCTCATGCCAATTATAAATAATGTTTTAGATGAATAATAGAAGATACCTTTTATTTGACTATGGAGTGGATCTCTCAAATAACGTTGTTTTAGCACCAAGTATATGAGAAATGATGGAGGCTTGGAAGTTATAAAGAAGGCAATCAATACACTTGGACTTAGACATAAAGATCATATTTCTGCACATGGCGGAGGCAATGAACGTTGTCTTATTGAAAAAGACAAAATTGGTATTAACACCTTCAAATTGGTGAATATAAACTACTCCTTACAAGTTATTGAAATTTTTTATGAGCAATCACATTTAAACAAGGAATTAAACTAGTTTGCCAGAAAAAATTAACACGCTTTTTGATCATATGGAAGCAATATCTTGATTCTGTTTTTTAACAACAAGGGGCGGCAAACTATGGTGGTGGTCACAAATTATTTGGTTGACTATGACTAATAAATTGGTTGATGTGTGATCAATAAAATAATAGATGATTGATAAAATTGATAATTGTAACCAATAAATGATATGTGGTCTAAAAAATGTGAAATTACGACTAAATTTGTAATTGGGACTTCCATTTTGTTAAGTTGTGATCAATTAATTTGATGATTTGTGATCGATAAATAATTTGAGACCAATTAATTTGATAATTTGTCAACATGAAAAAAATTGTGACCTATAAAACTTATGATTTGTGATCCAAAAATAATAAGTGAGTTATTAATTTGATAATTTATGATCGATAAAGAAGTGATATAAAATTTGTGATTTGTGATCGAAAAAATACTATGTGACTTATTAATTTGATAATCTGCGATCGATAAATCGTTATGATTTAGTCGAAATCTCATATATTATGTGGAATGCACACAAAAGAGTCAAAATTAAGACATACATGATCGCAAACACTCACAATGAAAACATATATTGTCACAATTGGTCACCGTTAACATAAATTTGTTCATAATTGATCACAACTAACATATATATGGGAACAAACTTCAAATGTAACCATGATTTGTGACAAACATTCATGGTTAACAAATGTCTGATTATGCATGTTACTGCTGACAGAAACTTGGTCACATTTAGTTGGAGTTAATACAAATGTGGTCACAAACAATCACAATGAAGATGGACTTGATCACAATAGGTCACAATTAACACAAACTTGGTCATAGTGGATCACAATTAACATAGACTTGGTCATAAGAGATCATAATTAACATATAAAAGATCACAAATTTTTAATTATAAACATGTCATGTCACAAAAATTAACCATTAACAAATGTCTGGTTACGCATATCATTGTTAACATAAATTTGGTTACATACAGTCACGATTAAGACAAACCTAATCATAAACGGTCACAATGAATACAAAGTTAGTTATGAAATAGTCACAGATAATAGAAGTTTGGTCACAAACAATAACGGCTTACACAGATATGGTGACAAACCATAACAGCTTACACAGACATGGCCACAAATAGTTATTATTAAACAAAACCTAGTTGTATACAACAAAAAAGCCACAATTAATAGCTCACAAGTTATTTTAGAGTGAATGTCTGTGATTAGGTTAATCTTAATTGTGACGGTATGTGACCAAGTCATAATGGGTCACAATCAGTCACAATAAACATACACAGACTAGCACCACAATCATCCACTAGTCACAACTTACCATCACCTCTAATGCACCACAACTACCACATTCAACTCAAATTCACGACCATTAATACTACCTTCAATGAACTGTGTTATTTGTAACTAACTGATATCAAATTTGTTTTCAATGTGATTATCTATGACTAGGTCAATCTAATTTATGACTATATGTAACTAAGTCACATACAGTCATAGATCTGATCACAGACGGTCACAATGAAAATAGATTTGATCACACTCGATGGCCGCCGCAACCACCACCTCACCAGGAAAACATGCACCACCAACATCAAAACCATCCTGCCTATACCACCAACAACAACAGAACCATTCCACATATCAGAAAATTATCGGTAGCATTTTCAAAACACTAACAATCATCCCAAAACTCTGGCTGAACAACATATATAATAAAAAAAACTACCCACCCTTCATCATTGCAGGCATATCAAAAAATAAGCCTGGTTCATCCCGAAAAAAGGCCCAAATCCATTTTTCCTTTACCCTTCAGCATAGCAAAAAATACCAAGATACACTACAATCTTTTCAACTCATCCTTCATCATTGCAGCTAGAGCACTCAACCTAAAATTTGACACCTTTAGAATTCCATTATCATCTAGCAATAGATTTTTTGTTTCAAATTACGGTGGTAAACATAGATTTGAGGTACCAACGACCAGGAAATCCACGATGGTAAACATGAAACCGACACAATGCTTAGGCAACCACACCGATACCCTATTACTCACACCATTATCCACACTCCCACTACCACTTTTCGAGCTACTATCACGACTTATATGAAGATTGCTTATCAAGAAACCCCACATCAAACACAGGCGAGACTGCAGATCAGTTGACAACGCTTATCATTGCTTGCAGCAGTTTGGTGGTAGGCGACATCGCTCGTCACTGCATCAGCATCGTAATTTCGATGCTTGTCTCTTGTTTCGCAGTGCCTCCAGTAATGGTGAGTTTTCAAGAGAACGACGTTGCGATTTTGACGCTCGTCTCTTGTCTCGTCGTGCCTCCAGCGGTAGTGTGCCATCAAGAGAGAAAGGTAGAGTGTGAAGAAAGAGAAAGACGATGGAGAAGTGATTTGGTGATTGGGGTAGGATTGAAATTTGGGGGGTGGGTGTGTGGTTATGCTATAATAAATCTATATTAATTAATTAAGAATTCTTAATTAACACATGATTTATGATTTTAAAACTAATTCCCCTTATTTATGAAAATCAGTCTTTAAATGTAGGTTTCTATGTAATTTTTCCAAAGTTTTTCATCATAGAAACAAATAATGGCCTGGATTTCGAGCTTTTACGCATACCCAATTATTTGGATGATTGTAACCAATAAAAAGGTTAATTCTTGCCAATAAATAATATATGACCGATAAAATAGGTAATTTATGACTAATAAATAATATGTGACATACAAAATATGTGTGATTGTGACTAAATTTGTAATTGTAACTTACAATTTGTAAATGTGATCGTAATTATGTGTTATTATGACATTGGACCTCTATTTGTGATATTGACTAGTTATTAGTTGGTTACAAATGTGACCAAAGTTTCTTATTTTTTAAAGATGTATCTTTATATTTTTGTAATTACGTATTTTTTTAATATTTTATTATAAGAACGTGTGATTAAAAATGAATTTTAAAAAAATGAATTTTTAATGAAAAAGGCTCAAATGAGGGCATAATATTGACCAAGAGCCCAATTAGCCGGAATATTGGTAGGTAACATGGAAGGGAAAAACTCACGATTGAGGCATTAAGTGTGGGTAATTCAATTTTCAAGTTTTAAGTTTCAAAATTTAAATCAGGTATTAATAAATAAATAAATTAATTATGTTAATGTCACGATTATACAATTAATGGTCACAGATGCGTACTTATAGGTTACAACGTTACATATTATCAAATTAATTAGTCATTGATTATTTTATCGGTCACAAAAAAAAAATTATTTGTCACAATTTATTTTCCAGTCACAGATTTTCAAATTATTCACAAATTATTTTTCGATAACAAATTATCGAATTTTTAGGTCACAATTAAATAGTTGGTCACATACACCAAATAGTGGGTCATATACCATCACCACCAACACTACCCCCACCACGACCACTTGTGAGAACCCTCACCTCACTACTGTCGCCACCACCACAATAGTACCACAGCACCACCACTACTACCACCAACACCACTACCAACAAAACCACCACAACCACCACTAGCAGATCTCCAGCCACCAACCACCACTATAACACTCTATCACAACCACAATTATCGTACCACCACTAACAACCCAACAACCAAGCAAACCGCCAATAATCAAGCCAACCAAAAAAAAATTTGTAACTTGTTGCAGTTGCACAGTGCCGCTGTGTAGGGCCACGGGTAGTAGCGCTCATAGCTCCGCCATCTCTAGCAGTGGTGAATGTCTTTGTGAGAAGGAAAAATGTATGCGACAACGATCTTTGACAGTGGGTGCATCATTGTTGTCAGCGCCACCATCTCTGGCAGTAGGTGGAGCGCCAGAGTGAGAAGAGAAAATGTGTGTAGCGAAGATCTCCAACAGTAGGTGTGTTACTATTGTGAATGTGCAGCGATCTCCGATAATGAGTATGTCATCGTCGCCGGATTAAGGGGTGTGGATAGTGATAAATGCATTTTTGGACACTTATTCGGGGCTATTTTACTGAGTTTTGTGTCATTTTATTTTTGCATGTTACTTAACTTATGTTATTTTTATCTTATTTCAGTTCTGGACTTGTTTCGAAGCAATTGAAAAACAAATATGGATGAATGGGCAAATTGATGGAAGTTTGGGGACCAACAAGAATTTGAGTAAAAGTTGAAGCATTACAATTGAAAGAAATTGATGAGGAGGTCTAAGATGGAAGAAAGAACGAAGAAAAAGACGAACTAGAAGAATTTTCAGATTTCCAAGAAAATTGATACAATTGAAAGAATTTGATGAGGACCAAGATAGAAGAAAGAATGAAGAAAAGGGCGAAAAAAGAAAAGTTTCAAAAATTTAGCCTGGGCGGTTGCCCAGGTGTTTCTGTTGGGAGGTCTCCAGACCCTTAAAAGCATTAACAGAAGAAAAACATTTGTACTGGGAGGCCTCCCCATTTTGTACTAGGAGGGCTCCCATGCGATTTCTGGAAAAAAATTTCTGGTTTCCTAATTTGAATCCAACTCTTATGGAAACAAGTCTTGGGAGGTATTTTAAAACCCTAGGGCCGTCCAAAAAGAAGGGGGAGACATTACAACACAAAAAGAATCGGAGAATACATCAAGAAGAGGATTTTGGGGGAAAGGATTTCAAGAAGAACTAGAATTATTTTCAGATTTTGAAGCAAAATTGAGATTTTAGTGATGTCTTCTTTCACTTTAATTTTGTATTTCCTTATTTTCTCCATGTTAAGCTAGATTTATTTGTGTTAGGA
>CAIGRO010297140.1:0-13585 GCA_903798355.1 Fraxinus baroniana
ATTCTTCAAAAATATCACTTTTCACAATTTATTATTAAAAAAAAAATAATTAACGTCAACACCCCAAATAGGTTAGAATTACTAATCCCTTATTACACGTTACTGTAACTTTTGCTGTTTTTGATGTTGAAACAATTTTTCTTAGCCTATTTTTGACTCATGTTTATAAATACTCAAGTCACTTGATGGATCAATAAGTACTACATATTTTTTTCATCGTTTATTTTTATCTATTTATAATTTAAACTATTGCACCAAATTCAGTAGATTAAATTTATTAATCAAATATGCCACTGCTGTTAGTGCCAGTTTTTCTAAATGATGACCTTAATTCATGGCAACATTGGCCACAGCAAGAGGGTTGCCCAGAATCACATGAAGCACAAAATTGCACACATCTGTTGTCTGTAGTTGGCTTCAACTGTCTTCCAATTAATAGAAAACAAATTGACATGCATACCTCATTTGGGAAATACAAAACAGGGACTGTTTTCTTTGTATTTCAATTTTTTAATTTTTATTTTTTCTGAGTTTTGAATTCATTTTTTGATTTTGTTTTTTGAATGTTCATTTTGAAATTGTTGAAAATGTTTTCTTTTTGTCATTTTTAAAAATTGTTTTCAAAAATGAACACACCCAAAACTCTCTCTCTTTCTCTCGATGGTGGTGTGCTGCGGTTTTTTGGCGTGGTGGCCATGGCGGGTACAAAATGGGTTTAGTTTGGTGGAGTGGTGGTGTGTAGCAGTTTTAGGTCGGTGTCGTCTCGCAATATCGTTGTGGCTGTAGCAGTAATTTTACGTCGGTGGCGTCCCCGACTTCTTCTGTTGTGGTGATTTTGGGCGATGGCGTCGTCAGCTTCTTCTGCTGTTGTGGCTGTGACGTCGCTGGGGTGATTTTGGCGGTGCGGCAGCAGTGTTGTGTGTGCAAGCGACGATGGCGGTGGTTGGTGATTTAACTGAAAACACCCAAAACGCGTTTTCAAACTTCTGGTTTGATTTTAACTGAAAACATCCAAAACGATATTTTTGACCTTTTTTATTTTCTTTTTAAATTTTAAACTCGTTTAAGGAAACTCATTTTTTAAAATAGGTAAGTAAACGTGTTTTTACTATTTTGAAAAATTGAAAATAAAAAACGGAAAATCGACAAAGAGAACAACCCCTAAATACTTAACAACCATAATGGAATGGCGAAGTGAAAAGTTGGGCATGTTCGGTAAAACAGATCCCGCATAAATAAACTAAAATACGATTCTAGTCATTTCTACAACTGTGTATCAAACGTGCAACGTGCAACGAATGTATAATCACATCACTTGTTTGATAAGATGATGAATATGCTTCTCCATGAATCCAACACCCCGCAACCTTTTCATGGTGAATGGGGTAAAACAGAGAAAATGAAAGTGGAAACATATTAAAGATAAATACAATTGATACCAGATATGTGTAGAGAAGCACGATGTCATTTACGTGCAACTGAGGGTACAGGATCTACTGGACATCGTAGGATGAACAAGGAGAAGAGTGCCCGCCAAGGGAAATGTCTTATTTCTTCACATACTTGCATGATCAACTACATGAGAAACTTCTTGACCTCCAACCATGGACATAAAAACTTTTATTCGCTACCAAAGATCATAATCCACAACACTACTACCGAAATCTGCATAAATGTAGCCAATAAATTTTTATGCCAGCATTATGATATAGGTGGAAAACACGAGCAAGATTTTCATTTTGCATCAAACTAAAAACCAGGCAAAGTTCAGCTGATGTGTCATAACCCAAAGGGACTTGAGTGCAATACATTCGTGCAAACATACATCACGACACTGATCTGGTAAGTACGCACGCACTTGATTGATTGTATTCTTTTAACATTGATCACATTGTTTCTTCCAAATTTTCAGCTAAACGCAAAAAGAAATCATAGGAATGAAGTGAGAATATCTACACGTATTAAGTCTATACATTCTGAATATAAATAAAATTTACTACATTCTTATAACAGCATTCCCAGGACTAAAAAACTCAATAAATTCATTTATTTATATCATCAATGCCAGTGACTTCTGATGAGCTATCAGGCCCATAAGGCAATATGCTCTAGTTCACGAAGCTGATATTTGATTATTTAACTCAATAAAAAAATGAATAAATATATAACATAATTAAACTAGAAATAAAGTCCAACAGAAGAAGAAACAATATTCCCGGGTGCAGTCACCTAGCAGTTTATTAGAACCACGTCACCAAATAGTATAAATCATAAACTCTCTAATATACAAAGAAACAGGACATCTATCTCCAGTGGCACCTAATATTCCAATTACTTATGAAGATCCTCTGCAATAGTGTCTTTATTATTCTACCATACCTTATTCATTTTAACATTTATCCTCCTATTACTTTCCACCCAAATATGAGAATTAAACTGGTAGAATTCTGCCCAAAGAAACAGTAATTTCACCCTCAACGCAGCAACTAATCCAGAAAATGGAGCATAAAACTGTAAGGAAAAAAGATTTATCAGGAAGGAAATGGTATGTATTACATAAAACTGAGAACAGTACAAAGAAAAATGAAAATGACAGGTTTTGAGAGCTGCCCCTCTCCCCAGTGGTTAGAAAATTCCCACCCTCTGAATGAATCTTCTAGACTTTGTTACCTCACTTATATTCTATCCTAAGAACTCTGACATCAGCATAACTCATTCTTCATAAAATCTAACAGCCCTGATTCCCTAAAACAGCCACATCATAGTTAGCTAGAACCCCTTCTTATGACGCCTCTCATACATTAATCGTATAGGTGGCTTATCATAAAACCATAAATTTCGAAATCCCGTTCTCAGTCATGTACCTAAGAACTCAACTAATCTGCAAGTCCAGCTGAAACATCCTCGTTAATAGGCCAAGACACAATATCACTAGACTCGAAGTCATATTTCATTGTAAAGCTATGGTCAAAATGTATGTGATGCAAAAATAAAGTTACCTTCAGCAAAACAAGTATATGGCATTTTGTAAAATTCCTTGAGCAATTGATAACATCGCATGTAAACTGCCAAGTCTACAGATACAAAAATTCAAGAAGTAAATAATTGAAACCATAACGGAGGACCTAATAAGACACAATCTAGAGGGAAATGTCAGCAAAACTGTTATCTTCTTAACAAAATGTCAGGCTGGCATCTAATTCAATATTCCGTAAAGTGCATAATTATTATTTTCACTTTTGCATACCCTCCTAATCCAGGGGCAAGAATTATTGTTTCGGCAATTCAACCAAACAATAGTTCAGCATCCCAAGTTACGAACTATCTGTTTTCCCTATCTCATTTTAAAAAAAAAAAGGCTTTTGCAAATCTTTGGATTTTCAACCTTAAAACATACAGATAATCATTGGTAATTTAGTCCTCAAAAGTCACCATTTTTTACCCAGCGTTGACAATCCACTGGACTCCGTATTGACTAGCAGTACAGCGATCAACTAGCTTCCTTCGCTTGCAGAAATAACTCCCACTAGGCTTCCTCCGATAGACAGTGAAGCAAATCCTAAACTTCATTAACAATTAATTGGACTCGGTTTGACTACTTGCAGTAACCCAACCAAGATTTTCATTTATAGAAAAAATTGCCACTAGTGTTCCTCCAACAAAGAGTGAAGCACATACTCAAAAATTGTGTTTGGGCTGATAAATTCAGATTTCAGGATGCATTTAATCAAAAAAAAAAAAAAAAAGGCTTTTGCAAATCTTTGGATTTTCAACTACAGATAATCATTGGTAATTTAGTCCTCAAAAGTCACCACTTTTTATCCAGCGTTGACAATCCACTGGACTCCGTATTGACTAGCAGTACAGCTATCAACTAGCTTCCTTCACTTGCAGAAATAACTCCCACTAGGCTTCCTCCGATAGACAGTGAAGCAAATCCTAAACTTCATTAACAATTAATTGGACTCGGTTTGATAACTTGCAGTAACCCAACCAACTAAGATTTTCATTTATAGAAAAAATTGCCACTAGTGTTCCTCCAACAAAGAGTGAAGCACATACTCAAAAATTGTGTTTGGGCTGATAAATTCAGATTTCAGGATGCATTTAATCGAGGATGAACTAAAGAACTCGCGAATTTCAGATTGGTTTCTATTATAATCATTGACTGGATAACAGAGACGTGGTTAGGTAATTACATTGCATGGATTTTTAGGAGGAAAAAGAAAATTAGAGAAGGATAAAAGGATGCAAATGAGTGAATTTCATATTCATCATAAATAGTTTTATAATGCTTATTCTTTTTGGCTAACAATTTCAAATCATATTGGCTATAACTATGCAGCAAATGCAAGGATTCGAGATTCCACAGGACCAAAATCTTAGGCAAAAATGGATTCTAAAATCTATCATTTGCGGAAGCAATTATGAATGTGTGAACAATAAATACCAAATAACTCAATTCACAAATAAATTTGCACAAATTATGAAATCCTGCCAGAAAAACAGAAATCCAATCTCCTAAATAATATCAAGAAACCTGAAACGTTTCGAATAACTTCCTGGTTCTTTCTTAGCTTTTTCACTTTTCTCCACAATCAGACGGTTGGGTGTCAAATCCTACCTATTTCCAACACTATGTGACCACATTTAAACAAACCCACCAATTTTCACTTTTGCCTTTGCCAGAAATGATTGCATCTATAGTTTCAATACAATCCATCGAAATTAAAATTAATCAACAAAATAATTGAAATTTAATTCATTTATTACCAAAAAAACGTCAGCGACGATTTGATTCATTTCTTTCCTTCTCAATTTGCTGCTTTTGCTTCTCGACAAGCTTATCAAGAGCCGACTGCACAGCATCCCGCCCTCCAATCAACAGCCGGGTAACAATTTCCGGATCCTTCTCGAACCGGGCCTCTTCGAACTCCTTTCTAGCATTCTCTCTCAATACATCGCGCCAGAGGACACCTCGAGAATCCAGCCACGTGAAGAAGCGGGAAGCTCGTATAATATCTCGATACAAGCTCAGCGCCTCGCGGCGATTGCTAGTGAGTCGCTGCCGAGTCAGCAATTCATTCTCTTCAGAGTCCTTTTTATCTTTTTTGACTAGGTGTCGATCAAGGAGTTCCTCCACGGTGTCCGGGCCGTTGTGTATAAATTGACGGGGGAGGTGGTGGTGGAGTGATTGGGTGCGGCGGAGGTGATTTAATGCGGTGGCTATGGGTCGACATTTTTGGAGTTTTGTGGTCATTTTTATTTTTTCTTTAAATTACAGTTCCTGGCTTTCTTTAATACGGTTGACAAGTATTTCTTTAAAGTCGTGTTTATTTACACCAAACAAAACACGTTATACGTGGACAAAAAGGGAGGGCATGCTTCCGCCGCATCGGAGATTTCACCTGCCTTCTCTTTCCATTCTCTGTGAAACATCGGATTAGTCTTTAGACCTCGTTTGGTATAAGGAAATTGAGCAATAAAGAAGCCTCCAATTCCAATGGCTCTCACCGAACTGAACTCGCGCTTAACGTTGTCTCGCCATTCCATTTTTCCTCTCTCCAAACGCGCCCTAAAGCCCTATTCTACCTCCTCGGACGCACTCGACCTTCAAAACGAAGCCGACAGCGCCAACGCCAACTTATCCCCGGTGGAAACTTTAATCGCCGATAAATTCTATTCCTTAATCAAAGACCATTACCGGAAAAACCCTGATCCCTTAAACCCTAGCAATAACCCCTTAAACCCTAGTGTAACATTCCCTACACTTTCTTTCGAGTTCTCCAAAATCTCCGTTGTCAATTCCCTTTCCCCTTCCTTAATCCGCTGTGTACTTGAGAGATGCTCCGCCCTCCGCCACGGTATTCCCTTTATTCAAGCACTTGCTTTCTTCAATTGGGCCACGTCACCATCGAATTTGTCTGAAATTTCACCTTCATTGGTGGAGGCCTACAACAAAATGATCGACCTTTGTGGAAAGGTGCGTCATTTTGATGTCTCCTGGCACTTTATTGATTTAATGAAATCGAAAAGTATAGAAATCCCAATTGAAACTTTCTCGATTTTGATTCGCCGTTATGTTCTTGCTGGGTTGGCTGCGGAGGCCATACATGCTTTTAATAGAATGGAGGATTATGGTTGCAAGCCTGATCGCAATGCGTTTTCTATAGTGATTGGTATATTGTGTAAGAAAAGAAGAGCGGTGGAAGCACAAGCATTTTTTGATAGTTTGAAGGATAAGTTTGAGGTAGACATTGTGTTGTATACCAGTTTAGTGCACGGGTGGTGTCGGGCTGGGAATATTTCTGAGGCTGAGAGGGTGTTTCGGGAAATGAAGACTGCTGGTATTCAGCCCAACGTGTATACCTATACCATTGTGATCGATGCTTTGTGTAGATGTGGTCAAATTACAAGAGCACATGATGTTTTCTCAGAGATGATCGATGTGGGATGTGTACCAAACACAGTTACGTTTAACAATTTAATGCGGGTTCATGTAAAGGCTGGGAGGACTGAGAAAGTGTTGCAAGTGTATAATCAGATGAAGAGACTTTCATGTGAGCCTGATGTGATCACGTATAACTTTTTGATAGATAGTCATTGTAAGGACAAGAATCGGGAGGAAGCAATTAAGGTGCTTAATACGATGGTTAGGAAAGGATATGAGACAAATCCCTCTAGTTTCAATCCAATTTTTAGGTGCATTGCAGAAGCCCAGGATGTGAATGCTGCACATCGATTATTTGCCAAGATGAAGGAGTTAAATTGTAAGCCAAATACTGTGACGTATAATATATTGCTCCGGATGTTTGCTGAGTCTAAATCGACGGATATGGTTATTAAAATTAAGAAAGAAATGGACTTGAGTGATGTTGAGTCTAATGTGAATACTTTCAGAATTCTGATTTCAGTGTACTGTAAAATGGGTCACTGGAACAATGCATACAAGTATCTCAAAGAGATGGTTGAGGAAAAGCGTTTGAGACCTGGTATGCCAGCCTGTAAAATGGTTTTGGAGCAGTTAAGGAAAGCAGGGCAGATAAAGAAGCACGAGGAATTGGTAGAAAAAATGGTGGGCTTGGGGTTTATAACTCGTCCCTTGTAGGAATAGTGATCCTGTGTTGATCATATGGCTAATTTTGCTTTCATTAATTCATCATTAGAAATTCTATTCTTCGAATTTTGTGAGTTTTGCAGAAACCATTTGCTTTGAAACAGGAAATTGTAGTTCTGAAATTTTGTTAGCTCTGCCAATTGCCATTCCAGTTTTGGAATATCTTCATTGTAGTGCCAACAGATAACTGTTTCCATAATTCAAGTTATCAGATACATTATGGTACTTCTCTTGATAATTGAAGTTTTAATATTATATTAGGCATCATGGTTCGTGTCTATAATTATTTGGAATGCATGTCTTGAAACTTAATTGAAGATGTTTATAGTGACATGAAATCTATTTTTAAAATGTTTGCTAGTATTTCATCTTTATTTCAGTTTTCTTGCTTTGACATGTTGGTGATGCCAATTCATCATGGCCTAGCTTCCCTACCTTGATTTATCCTTCCTTTGTTGCTGATCAGAGGGCACGGCCATCACCAACCGACAACCATCACGCCAACCATCTTTTCTGATTATGTGAATATGCTTCAGAATGGCAGGCCTGCTAGGAACATGGATCAACCTTGAACACGGTCTAAGCACATCTACAGATGGCCTCTGTTGCCAAATTGTGAACAGAAGATCAAATGTTTTGAATGCTCAAACCACTTAAATATTTCTTTTAACAGGTTACCCCTATTTTGACTGTTCAATGAAACATTTTTATTATTTTATTCCGTCGTTGCCATGGATATGCATGTGAAGATTGCTAAGAGAGTGAATTTTGAAGTAGGAGAATGTTCTTGTGCTTATTTTCATAAATAAGACTAATTATTCTGTTGTTATTTCTGGTGCATTTTGACCTGGGTTTCGTACAAGTTAATCCAGTAAGTGGGACTTTATGAGAATTCCTGCTGCTGGAATCACTGGGTAGCTTTTGGGAAATGAAAAGACGCTGTGTGAACTAAAATGTAAGTGCATTCCTGAATCTCCACATCCTGTGTGATATGAGCCTCACAATATTGAAATGTAAGCTCTAGGGACAATAAATCTTTTCTTCTTCTGGGCTTTATATTTATGGTATAGAAGTCTTGGCCTTTTTTTTGGGAAATAAAAGATCAGCAGTTCATTTTTATCTCAATAATTGGTACATCTCTGATCTGATGGATCCGTTTGAGGGTATGTAATATACTTCTCAGTAGGCAATAGACTATACGTTTGGATCTAATTGCTTTGTATGTTCTATTGGGACCTCGCAGTGAATCGAATGAATTGACATAAAAGGTTTACATAGATTATCCCAAAATTGTTTGGAGTGGATTTAATTTGTCATTAATGTCACTTGTACAGACAGAAAAAAATAAAAAATAAAAAAAAATAATAATAATAATAAAGGCCTGCATATAACTCTTTACATAAGAGTATCCCAAAATCTTGCATATTACTCTTTTTCCTACAGAATTCTGTGGACGTATTTGATTAATATCGACGGGCTTTAGTGTCTATAATCATTAATTTTCATGGATTAATCTTTGTTTAAAGTTGTGTGCTTCGACCTGTTAACAACATGATTCAATCTTGGTGTACCTCAAAGATGAAAACAATGGCAAAAGACATCCTTTTCTTCATTTCTCATGCATAAAAGTAAAGTTCACTTGTATGTACAACAAAGAACGAGGAAGAAAATCATCAGATAACTCAAGCTTTGATGAACACCTCAACAGAAGTTTCATGAATGGGACTACTCAAGCACAGGAAAAACAAGATCTGCAAAAAGAAAAATGTTTCACAGCCGGCAACCAACACCAACTGTGGCACTGCTGAAGAAGAAACCGTCATCCGCCATTCTGAATATTTTTAGCAGTGGAAAGCTGGTGGGGGAAATAATCCGATCGTTCATCTGATGATCAAAGCATCCAGTTCCTGATCATTGAGCAGCACCTGAGTTGAATCGAGTGTAAAAAATTGCAAGTAGTCGGGATACTTTCGGCACTGCGTGGCTTCTAAATAAAATCTTTATAACGATTTTCCAAAGTGGTGATGGAAGGATGATTTGAAAGTGTGGCATGGGGCACAAACCAGGGGTTACCGGGGCAACAGGATAGGATTTAAGGTCGGCAGTTTGGATACGAATTGGTCTTGGAGGCAGAGAGAGAGAGGTTCAAGATTTCAACTCCTTTTGGCTATTTGAGGCGCAATCCGGGTTATCGCCAGTCGTCACGCCAGATTGAGAAAGATTCAAGTATAAAAATTTTGGCTCAGAACGATGCTTATTTTCAACATCCCAAAATACTTTGTCCATTGATGTCTGTGCCCGTCATCTGTAAAATTGTTGCAGCAAAATAAATGTACAAGTAACATTCAAGAAAATATTGGCATAAACTAGACAAATATCTAAGATCAACTAACACATGATGCAATTTCAAATCCAATCATAAGTAAATATTGGATATATCATCACCACGGAGTGTTAAATCAACTAGCCCGGAAATTAAATATATTGAACTTCAATTACTTCCAAGTGTATATCAAAAAAAATACAAAAAAACGAGATAATTAGCATTGACGAACTAAAAATCCCAGACAAGTTTGACAAAAAAATGTTACAAATAAACTTTAAGCTGAGCCAATCATGCTAATCTAGTTTACAGTTACTTTACCAACCATACCAGCACCCTGGTGAGGAGCACAGTAGAAACTGTAGGTTCCTTTCTGTATCAAAGTCACTGAAAAAGTCTCTCCAGCTGAATTCAGCAGGTCCTCTTCCGGCATAGAGATCTTGGACACATCAACTCCGGCCGGAACTTCATCCTCATCGAAGACAACGTTGTGGGGGAATCCAGCATTGTTCTTGAACACAATTTTCTCTCCCGCAGCTACAGAGAAGTTGCCAGGAATAAAAGCAAGTGATCCATCATCTCCACCAAGTAAAACCTCCATGGCTAAGGCATTGCTGGTTACCACTGCAGTCGCAGCAGTAGCAACAACTGCTGCAACACCTAAATCTTTCAATGAGCCCTTCACTGCCAGCTTGGGGGTCAGAGGGGTGGAAACCTTCGTGGCAGCACTGACCTTTGAGACAGAGGCACCGGAGGCCTTAAGGCCGGTGAATGATGGGATGGTAACAGCAGCAGAAGTAACAAATGCCATTCTTAAGCAGTGTTAAAGAGTTGTAATTTGTGACTTTACTTGCTTTAGGCCTGTTTGTGAGTGGAGATCAAGAATGAAACAAGAAGGCAAATGGACTTTAATATGTGGTGACGGGGGTGGGAGATTGATTTTTTGAGGTTGTATTTGTTAATGGATAGAATCTCACATCGAATAAAGATAAAAATATAAACCAACTTATAACGAATTCTGTTACTCCTCTTAATAAAGTTGACATTTAAGATGGAACCCAAAATCTTAACATGATATCAGAGTCTAGAGTGGAAAATATTGGATGTATTGTTTGTGTTTTGAGGTGGAAATTGGTCCAAGTATCAATCACAAATAATAGAAAAACTTCCGACATAACCAATAATAGAAATGCTTCAAAGTGTCTTGTGGTCCAGTTTCATATACTGGCTGGGATCGACCTGATCAAGACTTCTAAATATCGATTTTGTTAGAAAATCGATAAATTTCATCCCCTTTTTTTTTTCTAACCTCGTAGCAAAACATAGATAAATTTCTATTTCTAGAAAAACCTTATTTCTTGGTGTCCTAAAAATGACAAATAAAAAATAAAAAAAATAAAAAAGGGAAATGAGATTGGGTGGGGTGGGGTGGGTGGGTGGGTGGGGGAGGGGAGGGGAGGGAATTACTCAATTACATAAGCGGGCGACACCCATGGTATTTGAAATGAAAAAACATGAATATTATAACATATTTCGAAAATATAAGATATAGATTTGATTTTTATTTTTATTTTTTTTATAAAAAATACTTGTAACTTATTTGAATAATTGAATGTAATAGAATTCTTACCTTTTCAAAATAAATTATAAATTTGACAAAACGAATAATCATTATTCAAAGGAAACGTTTAACCACATTGGCCATTGATTAAAAAATAAAATGATATATGGGAGACAATTTATCGTTTTCGATAGAATTTTAGATGAATTAGGTTACAAAATGAATTTTCGTTGATGTTTTCTTCTTTTCAAGATCGATGAAAATTGTTTTCATTTAGATTGTTTGGATTACATTTTTGTGATTACACACGTGTTTTCACAATTTAATGCATGACAATATGTAACAATAATTGATTGCATCTATATTTTAGTCAACCTACACTGTACATTTGTACTCCTATAAAAACAGAAAGGAAAATCAAAATGTAACTCAAAATTGCAGTTGTAATTCCATAAAAATAGAAAGGTGAAAACATGAAATGCATATCCATAGAACATGAAAATTCAACTCTACAAGGTGCCATGCCATATCTATGAAATTCTGAATTCATCTGGGATAAGTTATAATTTGGTTTTTATATGCAATTCCGTGATAAAATTTACTTAGGGTGCGTTTGATTGGGAGTATGAAATTTGTATGAAAAGAAAATAAATTTTAGGCAAAACTTAATTGTATGAAAATCATTAATTAAATGCGTTTGATTTATTTAATTTTCAGCCTGGAAAATATTATACTTATCCATTTTTTATCGGTAGGTAGATGAAAGAGATGGGATAAATAACAGAGAGAAAGAGATAGCGAATTCCCTGGAAAATAAAATCATACTCCCTTTATAGAATATATATTTTTCTTGATTTTGAGGAAAATATGATCACGTGATCAAAAGTAGGAAAATGTTTCCATGGAAAAATGTCAATCAAATAGTACAAAAATATGAATTTGGGTAAACACATTTTTCGTGGAAACTATTGGTAATTAAACTCACCCTTAGTGTCTCGTAAATTAAGTAATTTTATCAATAAAATTATTGTTGTTGCGTGATAGTTATTTGATAAATAAATGATTAGCAAAATGCATTTTTAATTTTGTATTCAGTCACTCAAATCATAAAATTTCCTATAATATGCACAGTTCATTTTTCAAATTTTATTAATGGTTGTTTAGTTGATTTTTTTCCTATGTTACAAGTTAGCTTAGTGCCTGTTTGACACTCTTTTTATTTTGGGCTTTGATATGGGTACATAATTTTTGTACATAGATTATTTTTTAACATTCATATGTGATATGAGTGTTATGTACCTCTCTATGTATATAAATTATGTACAATAAGAATTATCATTTTATTTTATGGTTTGCTATAGGATTTTTTTTAACTTCACATTAACACGATAAAATATTTTACACGTATACCAAAACTTTTTCTTATTTTTTAACACACATTCTTCTAAAAATTATTATTCAAAACTCTTTTTTCTATCAAAATGGTTGTCAAACAGGCACTTATTATTGTACCTCTTTCCCCCTTGGAAGTAACTATTGAAATTATCACATAGTGGAGGGTGATCGCGTGATTCCACAAGTGTGCATATCATGTCCAGTAATAATAGTGAATTTTAAGTTCAAATGTCGTACTTATGTTTTTACTAATCTTATTATAATCTAACTTCAACTTAAATTTATTTAGCCTCCATTTGAGCTTTATTTTTTCAAAATTCATTTTTTCTTTTGAAATCATTTTCAACCATACAATCTTTCAATTAAATAATGTTACACGTAAAATAAAAATAAAAATCTCTATTTTTTAATCATACATTCTTCAAAAAATCATTATTACAAAAAAATTTCAAAAATGGGAATCAAACATGCCCATAGCTATAACTAGTTATAATTATACTAACTAGTCTAAATTAATCTAAGTCTAATAAATTTGTGGAAGAATTTTGTGATTAAGTGGCTAAGAAATTCGATTTCACTTAGGTTAAGACCTTGTTTAATGCCTATTAAAAGGAAAAACGTGTTTCGTAATAGTGAATTATTAGAGAATGTGTGGTTAAAAATCAAAAGAAAAAATTGGATTTATGTGTAAAATATTTTATTTTGAGAATAAATGATTGAAAATAAATTTGAGGAAAAATGAGTTTTGAAATAATGGAAACCAAAGAGGGGCTTAACATTCATCTAATTCAAATTCATTCAACTCATTTTTCATATGTATTAATAATGAATTCATCAATTTTTGTTAGTAATATCTCCCGAAAAAAATTAACCTTATTCGCATACTCAAATTTACTATATTTCTATGTAAATTCATTTACATGTAAAAGTATTCAATTTTAATAATTCAATTAGGATTGCAAAAGCTATAAAAGTATCTCTCAATTTTATTTTATTTTTATCAAAACTTATGTTACTTATCGCATGAATAGACAAATATATATCTCCTCTCAATTTCAATATTGTCCTTAAAACCAAGCAATTGAATGTCACTTAAACACGCAATCACGTAATTTTATTAACATGAAATCTAGGAATTAAACTAATATTAACCTAAGTTACATCATTCATCCTAATAACAAGGAATTTA
>CAIGRO010297144.1:0-22176 GCA_903798355.1 Fraxinus baroniana
TATCGACGAGCAATTTCGCTTTAGGGCATCGTGCTGTCACGAGACTCGATCTGTTGATAAGTTTTTCTGCACTTTACTATTATTTTATCCAACAAAAAGGTCATTACCAATTTCAAATCGAATAATCAAAACAAGACTGCATCATTCTTGCTAACTAGAAATAACCTATCATCAACGTACAAAAGCACATACTAAATCAATTATACATCATCGGAGATTTGAAACGAACGAAAAGTTTGAAGACAAATTCAGCAAGCTAATCTTCAAATCTCAATCTTCTTCTCTTAAAAACTACATCGGAGGTTTGTAGTTGAGTGCTTGTAGTTTTTCTCCATAAAATTGCTCTCCTTCTAAAGTCGAGATACGTGTAAAATCCATATAAAAATTATCCTAATTAGATACCACACCCAAACTCCTATCGACTGTAATGTATTTTTCAGTTTTGCCCCCGCAAAATTTTTTATTTTTTTATTTTTTTTCCATTAATAAATATTGACTCAATAATTTACACTTTAAAATTCAACCATACAAAAATTTTAAACATAAACAAAAGATCCAATAGTTACTTAAATAAATAAATAGCTCAAATCAAATCTAAAAGCAAAGAACCCATTTATGAATCAATTACCCAAAAGTATACCAACAGACCATAGCCCAGAAAATGTAATCCCGATTACAGACACCCCTCATTCTTCCTAAAATCTCTTCTTTGCGCGACAGGCGATTGCGCCGCGACTCCATCTCTGCGGCTCCTCCCCTGCCCCCTTTTCTACGAGTCGACCAGTCCGGCTCCAGCAGTTCGTCCAGATTCCAACACCAGTGGTCCAACATGTTAGTTTTCTTTGTTTGAGTTAATTTGTGTTTATTTGAGTAATTGAATTCATTTTTTTGTTAGTTTGAGTTAATTTTTAATTTTTAATTTTTTTGTGTTAGTTTGGCTGTTTTAGTTAATTTTTGTGTTAGTTTGAGTTGATTTGAATTAAATAGTGATTAAATAGGTCTGCTTTTAGTTTGTGTAATTGTGCAAGTGATTGAATATTTGAATTTAAGAATTAAGTGGAGTAGTTGCTGTTAGTTTGTGTAATTGTGTTAGTTATTGAATATTTGAATTTCATAATTAAGTAGCAGAATAGTCAGTAGTGATTGAATTGAACATTGAATTTCAGTACTGATTTGATTTTTATTGTGAGTAGTGGGTATTGAAATTAATTTGAAGTTCTGCGTCACTCTCAATTTAAAAATTTGACAACACTTCCCGATGTGTGCCAATTGATTGTCTTTTTGGTCAGTCAACCTAACTTGCATATTTAAGTACTCAAAATCGTAGTTTTCAATCCTATTAGTTAAAAAAAAAATTGCCCCGGGAGGAAGACCCGTCCCCCGTATTTTCGTCCACACAAGATTGAAATCCTGACTGCGTCCTTGCCCATCAACTTTACCATGAAACCATCTATACCGATGAAAAATGTGGACATGAATATCATTCTCAATCTTTAAGTCTTCACGTTTAAATTTTTTTAACCTTCCACTTTTATGTGAGTATAAGACATCAAATATTATCTTCAATCTTTGGAGTGAATTGCCTATTTGGTCACTGAACTTTCAACCATACTTTCAAGGGGTCACTGAGCTTTCAAAATCACCTCATTCATTATTGAACTTTGCAAAATATTTCCACGAGATCACTAAACTTTACAAAAAGTTTCTTAGGAGATTATTGAATTAGTGACCACTGTGAAGCATTTTGCTTAAAATTTAGTGATATTGTGGAAACCTTTTGTAAAGTTCACTGACGATTTGGGTGATTTTGAAAGTTCAGCGACTCCATGGAAGCATGACTGAAAGAGACCAAATAGGCAATTCACTCTCAATCTTTGTCTTTGCATTTGAATTTTTAACTTTTCTTTTTTAAGCGCAATCGGTGAATAGTGATTTCACTTAAAAAATATTATTAAATCCTTGGTTGGCAATCATTATTTAATTTTTTTCTACATACTTATTTACGACCACACATTCACATAATAAAATATCTTATACGTAAACTCACAATTTTTTTTCTACTTTTTAATCACAACTTCTTCAAAAAATTACTCACTTCGTCATATTTATATAGATTAACTTTTCTTATTTTCTTGTCCCAATTATATAGTCGTATTTCTTTATTAAGAATGTTTTGTTTTGTTCGTTTACTAATATACCCTTGTTTAATTTGTCTACTTATAACACATTTACTATCAATAATTAGATAAGGGCAAATTGGGGTAGTTTTTGTCAAAAATTATTTTTTCAATAGTATTGTTTCGCGGGTTTTCACTCGCCAACAATTAAAGAAAAATGGATCAGACGATTGTGTAAGGAATAAACCTCTTGAGACAAAGTCCCAAAAATGTGTGTATTTACTAATGAAGGATTACAATTGGTAAACAGACAAAACACCTCCAAGGGGCGCAAGCACACGAGTACTGAAAACGATTTAAATTTAGACTAAGGAAATAAAAAATTACCGTTTGGAACCGTTTGGAACTACCCGTCACGTTGTAAGTTGTCCACTTCCTTCATAATGACCGATTCGTGGGGAGAGAAGTTACTTTGTAACCATCGCCACTTCCTATCCCTTTTAACCGACTATCTCAAGATGTGGGACATGTCGAATCCGCTTAAGAACCACTTTTCATAACTGCCGGATTAGTTAGCCACAATGCTTCAGATGTGTTCCGTCCTGGGCGACTTCGAAGGTTTGAACGATAACCAAATCGTTACTATGGGCGACTGCATGGCCTTCCATTCGTTCAGCCTCTGCGCGTTCTGTCAGATTGGATGATGGCGTTTCTTTAATTTTGGGTTTCCGTTATTTAGTCCTTTTCTTAGGCTTTCTACTTGGGCTTTTCATCTTGGGCCCTCAAATTGATTTCTATTAAACCTTCATTTTGGATTCTTTCATTGGACTTCTTATTTTGGACCTTTGATTTTGGGCTGCATTTTTAGAGTGTCAACAAGTATTAAATAAAATTTCTTAATTCGTGTGAGAAATAAAATCAATCTATATAAATGAAACGAAGAGAGTACTATTTAAAACTCAATTCTACCCAAATAATGATGGTCAATCGGGGCTAATTCATTTGGAAAAATGCTTTTCATCGTTAAATTTACATGTTAGTCAATGACAAAAGCTTAAAATAAAAGTTTTTCAAAAAGCATTTTTCCGTAACGCGTGCAGGACTACTGCCTTTAACGCTCTATTTTTAAAAGCATTCTCATATATTTATCTTTCACGCTTTTCTTGTCACCCTGTGATTTCTGGCGGCTATTCCCAAAAGTGAAAACGAGAAAAAAATCTTCCCAAACAAGCGTAAAGTTTTTTAAATTTTATTTTATTTTATTTTTAAATTGTTTTTAAAAATAGCCGTAAATGGCATCATGCCTTTTGATTATTTTTAGCACCACGTTTGGCCCATTATTTTTTGAAGAGTGCATGTTTGAAAAAAAAAAAGTTAAAAAATTTGAATTTATGTGCGATATTATTTTATTCAAGAATGTGTACTTGACAAATAGAGAGAAAAATAAATTATAATTTGGATTTTGTTTGATGTATATAATTATTGTATATAGCTCACATTTTTGTAAGTCATCTTATGTGAGGATTATGTACGCTTTTATGTATAATAATTATGTACACGTAACATTTTTTTTATAATTTAATGAAAAATAATGAACCAATCAGGAGAGAGTAACTTTTTTTTTTTCCAAAAAAAATTATTCTCCACGAAATTCGTACAACCTTTTTCTCCATTTTGATTTGACTTAAAATTTAACCAGAATTAACTTCTGCTTGAAGTCCGCGCCAGTACGTGGACCCCAAAGTAACTCACATTTCATTTCACCTTAAACTCCACTACTCCAGTCCCTATAAAATTGCACTCGCTCACGCGCTCCACCGGTCTACTGGTCACCTTTCATCTTTTTCCGCGCAGCTACAAGTGATTTCCATGTAACGTTAGTTGACTACAGGACTATAAAATTGCATTATACGACTAGGGTCCACTGTAACTGTTACGATTCTAATATGATTGGCAGTTTGATGGAACACACAGACTATTGTCAAATAAAAAACTTCCACGTCATATCGTGTTGACTGTAATAAAAATATGGATGCACCGGATATATTGTAACCTTCAGGTGAATTCGGTTGAAATTCCAGTGATCTTGACCAAAACCCTATTCGATTTAAGAAAGAACTGTAACCGAAATTTCGGGTCTTTATTCCAGTGCCACGCAGCATTTGCACCATAACCAGTGAGGTGAGGGGAGAGAAAGGGGTTTGGGAAATCTAAAAAATAAAATTATATATTTTTAATATTTTTGGTGTTATCTATTTGATTCATTTTATGATAAATATGGTAAATAGGGGGTTGTTTGATTAATTGACAAATTTATTGACCATATCCAAGATACAAAGTTTGTCCATTTTTAATGTTGCGAATCATTAAAAACAAATAAAGGACAAGGAGTTAAAAATACATACAGTAAAGCTCCGTTCGATAGAGATTAAAATCCAATTAAAATCGAAAATATAGTAGTTATTGGTCTTACTCGTCTAATAAAAATTAATAATAACGACTAATTTTTCAATTTTAATCTGATCTTAATCCATACCGAACGAGCCCTAAATGTGTTCGAATAGATTAAAAAATATTTATTTTTAAAGATAGAAGATGGAATTAGTTTGTCATTTTATACTGAATGAACTTTTTGAATTCATGCGAGTGAACTTACGCGATGATATGACCTCGTCGTTTTGTTTTTCACAAACTTTTTGTCATTGAAATGCACGATAGTAAGTGCCGTATGTGTTGACTTTAGTTTATTACGTCTTATTCGACAAATTTAACCATCGTGCATTTGTAATAATTTTGAGTATAGAACATAATACAATAATCTTTTTACTTTTTAAATGCTTCTAGTACGTAACGATATCTTAGGATAAAGATATAGTTGAATTTCTTTACCAATCTTTTTGCATAATCGATAAAAAGAGTGTTTCGGTGGAAGAGAATCCGATCCTATTACTTATAATAGTGTCTATCAATGAAAATTTCATCGCGTTTGTAAGAATTGAGCTAAGATTACAAATGTTAAGATAAATAAATAACACAAACAAGATAGAAATAAAATTAGCCAAATAATTTCACCAAAATTTACTTTTTCTCAAATTATATTTTTCCAAATTATTCTATTGGCGGTTCATGCAATGACAGAAACAATGAATGACAGACGATTGCTTCACGCCCAATCCACTTTAGATCAAATATTCACGTAGAAAAAAAATAATAATACAAAATTAACTTATTATCATTACTCAGTCATTATAAGAAAATATTGCATTATTGCTCCCCAAACGATTGTCTCAATAGCAAATTAGTACTCAACCTTTAAATAAAGAGGTTGGTTCTCAACTTATTTATTTATTTAATTTTACATTTGCACAATAAGTACAAATTTGAATAAAACTCACCTTCACAAAGTCAAACATGGATCATGACATGTCACTATTAAAAAAGATTGAAGCATTTCCGTCATTGTAGACTGCTTTATGTTTAAAATAAAGTTCAAATAAATGTAAAGCATTCTCTAATAGTTTAAACATTTAAAAAAATATGTGAGAATTCTTCATAAACAGTTTAAATTATAAATTGATAGAAATGATGGATGAATAGGTGGGCAGCACTTGTATATAGGACGTAACGTATGAATAAAAAATATTTTTTATCGACTATAATAGTTTATAAACATGTTAAATCAATAGCTAGCCACTAAACTTTTATGAGGTTTCTACTTACTAACCCATTTTTAAATGGTTATTCAAAACTTGCACGTCTTTTAGATAATTGCTTATCCACCATCCTTTAAGAAAAATGGTTCCAATTGTTGATGAAAAATCTCATGTGATAAAAGAAAACTCCACGTGACAGGTAGTTGACAACGTGAAATCGGTCCAAGTAAATAAAATTGCAATGAAGAAAACACGATTTTCTTTTGATTTTACAAAGATGAGTGTTGTAAAATGAAGGATGTTGGGTATGATTTTGCCTAATTATGACATATTTCATGACATCATCTCGGCACACTGGATTCCCGTTTGTCATGTGGAAATTTTCGTCTACAATTTGAACAATTTTTTAATGAGTGGTAGATGTTTAATTAATTGAAAAATAGACTAGTGCTGAGTAACCGTTTAAAACTTAACTAAGTAGTAGAAATCTGGTGAAAGTTTAATAATCATTAATTGATTTAAAACATCCATATTCTTTAGCGAAATATATGATGGTTTACCATTAGAATAAGGGCAAAAGACTTGATTTAGATCTCACTCGTACCCATTTATTGAAAATTATGAACACGTCAGATTCTAATGAGAAAAAATGAATATGACTTACACATGAGGAAGCGTGTTTAAAACAACGTCGAAGGATGAGGATTTAACAAACTCTTTAAAAAAAATGTTATTTTAGATAATTGTGTATTGCTTTGTTTAAAAAATATAAATCTGTAGTTCATTTCTGACACAAACTAGATATAGCTCTTTAATACACGTAGTCCTCTTTAAAAATTTAAACTTTTAGATGAGATGATCGAAATTCAGAGCCTGTTTGGTACAGCTTAAAATCCAATTAAAATTGAAAATATGGCCGTTATTGGGCCCCACCCGTCTAATAAAAATCAACAATAACGGCTATATTTTCAATTTTAATATGATTTTAATCTCTACCACACACACCCTCAGTAAAAGGTTCAGTAACAACATATTCTTCTTAAAGGTTAGGGTAGTTATAGGAAATAAATATTGGGACCAGTGATGCAATTTTGAATTTCCTTGTTATAAATAATAATGATGGTATTGAAAAGTTGAATGAAGAGAGGAAAATAAGAGAGAGAGAGAGAGAGAGAGTAAACATAAACGTAACATAGGAAATGGAGAAGAAGAAAGGCATGAGAAGAAGAAGAAACTCCTACTGAATACAACTTTTCTTATTCGACTTCTCTATCCAGATCTATATATGCTAAAACTGTCCCTCAATCTCTGCATATTTGTGCGCGTATAAAAACTGGTAATGGAGCTGCTATTGCTGCTGCTGGGTTTTGGTGTTCATACTGTTAACTGGTAAAAGGTTCTGTCTTTTGAAGTCCTGTTTACTCGATGATTTTTATTGAATTTGTGAGAAATCTTGCATATATGTTAGATTTTATTGAGATATACAGTTTAATTAACTCATGCATGTAATCTGATTTTCATCGCGCTTCGTTAATTTTCTATTTTGATGAACTTTAATCTTTTTTTCTATACAGGAAGGACTCTGCTCGTGTGAATAGCGTTTGATTTTATTGGTATATGAATGCTTAAAAGGTGACTTTGGATTTTTTCCCCATTTTTTGTTCTCAGTTTCATTACTTTATTTATTTATTCGTTCTCTTGGGTTGGGTTGGGTTGGGTTGGGAAGAAGTAGAAATTAATGTTTTTTGTTTTGTTTTTTCTGCAGAATTTCTTTTTCTGTTTAATTAATTATATATGCACTTTTTATAATTTTTATGGATTTTCCATTATTAGAGAAATTTGTTTTATTCATTTTTTTTTTCCAAATTCATTTTCAGCCACTGAGCAGCGAATTTGATTACAATGTGATTTTTAAAGTATAAAAATAAATAAAAAAAGGAAAGGAAAGGTATTTGAATTTTGAGGTATATTAATTATTGGATAAGGCCTGATTTTTTCCTCCTTTCATACTTAAATTTCTTTCCTTTATTTATAAAAATAGATTGAGAAACTTTTAAAGATGCTATTTATTTTTACTTTTCCCTGTTCTTACATTCATAATCTATATGTTTTTGCTCATTTCGATGATAAATTGGCAGTTTGGTTGTGATTTTCATTGGCACTTTACCTCAATTTTTATGTGATTTTTCAATTTAGTTTATAATTGTTATTGTTTCCATTCTTTTTGATTGACTTACCAGAAAATTTATTAATTTTTACTTTTGCAGTTCGATCTCGGTCTAGAAGAATTTGTAACTGCTATTCCGGTTTACAAAATCAAAGATATGGTGATGAAAATTAATAACTTGACTGTTGAAACTGAAGATGTGTGTGCAAGTTTGCTCGACTTTGCTGCTAACAATGACGTCCAGGGCTTTAAAAGTTTGGTTGATCGTGAACCGTCCATTGTTGATGAAGTTGGACTGTGGTACGGACGTCAAATGGGATCAAGGCAAATGGTTCTTCTGCATAGAACTCCATTGATGATGGCTGCCACTTATGGTGGCATTGATGTTTTGAAACTGATAATTTCTTTGCCTGAAATTGATGTGAATCGACCATGTGGCATTGACAAGACAACTGCTCTTCACTGTGCGGCATCCGGTGGATCCATGAATGCCGTTGATACCGTGAAGCTACTATTGGAAGCAGGAGCAGATCCAAATCAGGCAGATGCCAATGGCTGTTACCCTCTGGATGTTATCACAGTCTCACGGAAGTTTTATGATATGAGAACTTCCCTCAAAGTTCTTCTTGCAACCGACGCTTCAGATTCAATATGTGCACCTTTCTCATCATCTCCCGGAAATGGATCCTCCTCATATCCTTTTGAGTCGGTACCTTCTCCTATGGTGTCACCTGCACCTGAGAGGAGACAGTACCTGGTTGACCTAACTATACCGGACATCACGAACAGCATCTATTCTTCAGATGAGTTCAGAATGTATACATTTAAGGTTCGGCCTTGCTCTCGTGCCTACTCGCATGACTGGACAGAGTGCCCATTTGTTCACCCAGGTGAAAATGCTCGAAGAAGGGATCCAAGGAAGTACCACTACAGCTGTGTACCTTGTCCGGATTTTCGAAAGGGGGCTTGCCGAAGAGGAGACATGTGTCAATATGCTCATGGGGTTTTTGAGAGTTGGCTCCACCCAGCTCAGTATAGGACAAGACTTTGCAAAGACAGTACAGCTTGTGACAGAAGAGTCTGCTTCTTCGCCCACAAGCAAGAGGAACTCCGACCGTCGTACATCTCAACTGGTTCTGCCGTCAACTCTCCTCGCTCAAGTGTGTCTACTGCCAATGCCATGGATTTTGCTGCAGCTATGAATCTTTTACCGGTTTCTCCTTCATCAATCCCAGTTATGTCCCCATCTCCATTCACTCCACCCATGTCTCCATCTACAAATGGCATTTCGATCATGGGTTGGGCACAGCAAAATGTTCCTACACTAAGTTTACCTGGAACCAACCTCCAGTCAAGTCGTTTACGTTCTTCGCTAAGTGCTAGAGATATCCCCACAGAAGACTTGCACGAACTACCCCTTATGAATACCAATTCGCTGAACCATTCTGCTCGTTCAAAAACCATAGCACCTTCAAGTCTCGAGGATATTTTGCTTGGTGAGAGCTCTTCTCCTCAATTTTCCAATCAACCATTGGCTTCAGCTGCTTTCTCCCCTACACACAAATCAACGGTTCTTAATCAATTCCAGCAGCAGGCAATATTATCTCCAATCGAAACAGAGTTTTCTGCAAGAAATGTTGATAACTCTTTAACCTCATTTGGGACTCAATCTTCTGGGAGGATGTCACCTCGGAGCATGGAGCCTATCTCACCAATGAGTTCTCGCATGTCAATTCTTGCTCAACGTGAGATGCAGAAGACACATTTTCGAAGCCTCAGTTCACGTGCTCTAAACACTAATGCTAAAGATGCTTTTGTCGCTTTGGATAGTACGTGGCCATATGCGAGATTTGCTACAGGTAGTCCGTGCAATCTCCACGAGGAATGTCGGCTAAAGAGGTCCTCATCATTTGATCTTGTGAACAACGGAGAGGAGCCTGATTTATCATGGGTTCAATCACTTGTTAAGGAATCTCCTCAGGAAATGAATGAAAAGTCTGCACCAACAGCTTGCTCCAAGGACACTGGTACTTCTTCTGGTCGGAGTCCAAATATGAATTCCCAGTTTGAACAAATCGATCAATCTGCTTTGGGTGCATGGCTGGAGCAAATGCATCTTGATCAACTGATGGCTCAGTAAATGTCGCAATTAATTTTACTGAGCCTTTAGTTACACAAGACAGAAGGTTTTAGGCAAATTATAGCAAGCTTTAGGAAGAAGGCAATGTGGTAAGGATGGAGTTTCGGAAATTCTGAAGAGTTACTAATCTATAGACATTTCGATTTATTTTTGAAACTAGACACTAGGAAGTAGGAGAAAACTTTGGGTTAATCAAAAGTAGTAGTAATGAGTTTGTGTAATTACTCTTGCTATTACCCTTTTGGCTTTTTAGTTCTTCATTCCGAAATGTTTCTTATCTCTGGTAGCATAAATTTCTGATGCAACGAAAGTAGTTACTATAAGGGTTTGCATAATGTTACTTTTGAGTCCTTTTCTGATGTTGTTACCTGGAATAATGTTAGCATTAGGATAAGGTAGACAACAGGAACTGTCTGAAAACTGATGTAACATGGAGACAATTGTTATAAGTATTAATCTTAAAAAAAATAAAAAAAATAATACTGTTATCAGTATTAATCATCTGTTTCTTGTCATTTCTTTCTTTATTTATAAAGTGTCTCTATTCCATTTTTGAATGTCCTTCATACTTCCATATTTGGTAACATTTGAGACGATAAGGGAATTACAGATTGGAAAGTTGGATGTGTTCATAGATGATGAGGACAAAAAATGGTATATTTTTCCTTTTACTTTCTCAGATTCTCTTTCTTCTCTATGAACTTTATGGATATGAGATGTTAGTGGAATTTTTTTGTTACCCTTGAAATTGTGACTTTATGATGAAACTCTGCGTTATGTTTCACTTGGAATAAATTGTGGCTTTAGTCTTCAACTTATAGTGCTCGGAATGAGTTGATCTCCAACTTTTAAGACATTTGAAACGTCAATCTTTCAATTCAGTTGCAGTTGTGGTCCTTGTATATTGAGGCTTGAGATTTCATCTGAAAATGTCAACTTTATTAAGAGAAATATTTTAGGATGGTGGCTCGTTTCAACAGATTAATTTTGAAATTCATGCGCTTATTTTTTATTCTTAATCGGATCAAGATGAACATTACAAAGTAGATGGAGCCCTCGACTATTGAAATTATAATGGTTTAAATTATAAATATATAGAAATGAATGGTGAATATGTGAATAACACTTGTGGATCCTTCGAACCGTGTAAACAAAAAGTGATTTGAGTATTTATAATCAATTTATAAAAATAAGAAAAAAATAGGAGCATCCTTAATCACCCACATGTGACAATCCTCGTTGTTTAATCTGTTCGAAGTCGTTTATTTGATTCAATGAATTCGGCAGACTTAAAGTCGCATTTGGCTGAATGACACCTATCGCTTGCATTTGAGTTTACGGTTCTAACCAAACAAAACATACTTGAAGAAGAATTCTTTTGGTCTAATCGAACACAACCAAAAAAACTCGAATAATTGCTGATAGATGAACAAGTTAATTATTATTTTAGTTACCAAATCACGAGATTGTATCTAGTGTAAATGATGAATATGATATTAGGAATCATCAAATCCATACATGTGTACAACAGTAAGAATGTGTGTTTGATATTAACAAAGGAATTGGGAGAAAAATGAAAAATGAAAAATGAAAAAAGAAGTTTGTTGAAGTATATCAGCATAGGGGTATTTCAGTACTTGTACATTTTCCACATTCTTCTATAAATATACCAGCATTGTAATTCTGTTGAATGAGAAAAACAGATTTTCCCGCCATTCTCTTTTCTCATTTCAGTTCTGGAACGTTCTCTTATTCTCTTTCTTCATTGCAAGTTTAACATGGTATCGGAGCACTAAGGTTTCCCTGCGATGGCGAATCAATCCAATGTTCAAGCTACAACACAAAACCAGACGAATCAAACTAATGCACCAGTGGAGATGTGGTATCTCTTATCAATCGACTGGATAGTGATCTGAATGGTCTATACTATCTTCATTATGGTGAAAACACAAGGATGCAACTCATCGCTGTCACACTCACTAAAGATAATTATGCGACACGCAATCGCGCTGTAGTTATGACACTTAGGGCATGTTCGGTAGAGATTAAAATCGGATTAAAATTGAAAAATTAGTCGTTATTGTTGACTTTTATTAGACGAGTGAGACCCAATAATGGTCATATTTTCAATTTTAATTAGATTTTAAGTTGTGCCGAACGGGGCCTTAGTGTGAAAAATAAGGAAGGTTTTATAGATGGATCAATTGCTGAACCGTCAGTGGATGATCCTTTTTTTGGAGCTTGGAGAAGATGTAATCATGTGGTCTCTTCATGGATCATCAACTCCATTCCAAAGGAGTTATACACCAATGTGATGCATAAGGATTCCGCAATGTAGATCTGGCTTGAACTCAAGGATCGATACAACTAAGGCAACGGTCCTCATATATATGAGTTTAAGAAGCAAATTGCCTCAATTTCCCAGTCTAATAATTCCATCAATTCATATTTTAACCATTTCAAAGGGCTTTGGGAAGAGTTAAAAAATTATAGGTTGAAATCCAGCAATATCAATTATAAGTCTGAAGATCAGACTATGCAGTTTTTGATGGGATTAGATGAACAATTTTCAAACGTAAGAGCAAAATATTGTTGATGGATCCAATACCTTCACTCAACAAAGTATTTGCCCTAATTCTACAAGATGAGAGACGGAAGGATGTTATTGAAAAAAGGCAACAAAAATTTGATGCTGCAGCTTTCACGAGTAGACTTGTTACCAGTTCCAGCAATAATCAAAGAGGTAGTTCATTTACTCAATCACAGAGAAGGGAAAGGCCGATATGCAGCTACTGTGGAATGCTTGGGCATCTTAAAACAAAATGCTATAAGCTAATTGGTTATCTACCTGGTCCAAGACAGGCTAAAGATAGAGGTCTAATTGCAAATGATGCTGTTAGTCAAATGCCCGGTGTTGGCAATTCATAAGTGATAAATTCCCTTTCAAATCTAACTATTACACTAGCACAAGTCAACAGATCTTAACTCTGTTAGCACCACAGTTGCGAGCACAGCCTTCAACTTCAACTAGCAATCATCCTACTTCAGATGAGATGTCTTCACCCTCTTCAATGCCTGATGCTTTTGCATTCTTAGGTAATCGTGTATGCTTTAATGCTCCTATATCCACAGAAAATTAGATTATAGATACAGGAGCTTCAGAGCATATGGCTTGCTTTCTTGAGAAATTAACAACCGTAATTGGTACACTTAAAGCATCCGTGAGACTGCCTGATGGTACTATTGCTGCTGTTACACACACTGAGACAGTAAAGTTATCTGCTACTCTAATTCTAACAAATGTCTTGGTTGTGCCATGTTTTAAGTACAATCTAATATCTGCCTGCAAGTTGATAATGAAGCACAATTGTTTTCTGATACTCATTCACCATTATTGTTTTGTTCAGGATCTTTCACATGGATGACGATTGGGATAGTCAAGCTTGAGAACGATCTATTTCATTTTCAGCACCAAGTCAGTGATCCATCCTCAAGTGCATTCAAATCATTTCCAGCAAGCTCCATTGATCCTCATAGTTCAGTTGCCAACTCTGTTTTCCCTTTACAATGTAATAACAAAATTCTAGCATCTTGTACTTCAATAAACAATAGTAATGTCAATGTTAACATTGATCTTTGGCATTGTCGATTGGGATACATTCCTGTTTCCAAGTTGTCCTTTTTGCACAAAATTGTTCTTGGTATTACTTTTAATAAGAATTTGCACTGTGTTGTTTGTCATATGACCAAACAATATAGGTTATCCTTTCCAAATAACGAGACAAAATCTTCCAAACCGTTTGAACTCGTTCATTGTGATTTGCGGGGTCTATATTCTATTCCCAATTTGGATGGCTCAAAATATTTTCTAACGATTGTAGATGACTATAGTCGAATGACTTGGACTTACCTCATGCAAGGCAAGTTACAAACTAGGTCCCATGTCCAATCATTCTTTTATCTGGTTCAAACACATTTCCAAAGCAGTATACAGTTCCTTAGATCAGACAATGGATCAGAATTCTTCATGTCTGATTTTTATCAATCCAAAGGTATTGTACATCAAGTTAGTTGTGTGGAAACATCACAAAAAAATGGTGTCGTCAAACGAAAACATCAACATATTCTTAACATTGCTAGAGCCATCAAATTTCAGGCCAAATTACCTCACAAATTATGGGGGGACTGCATTCTTACTGCTACTCATATCATAAATCGAACACCAACTATGATTCTTGATAATAAAACTTCTTATGAACTCATATACCAACACAAACCATCTTACACTCATCTTTGGGTTTTTGGCTATCTTTGCTATGCTTCCACTCTAAAAAGAAATCGAACCGAGTTTGATCCAAGAGCTTTACCCTGTGTTTTTCTTGGATACCCATATGGCATGAATGCCTATAAACTGTATAATCTGCGATCAAATACCGTTTTCATTTCAAGAGATGTTTCCTTTTATGAACTATATTCACTTTCCATCATTCTCATTTCCTCGAGCTTCTTTCTAGTCCTACTAATTCTCCACATTGAGTTCAGTATCCCGACGATCAACTCACACCCTCAAATTTATCTCCATCCTCATATTCAGTTCCTGCTCAAGTTTATACTTCACCATTGTCAGATCATTCCTCATTTTCCACACCTCATATGACAGTTGACAGAAATCCCTCTAAAACCACTTCACCTAAATCTCCTGCCCAGTCTATCCAATCATCTAGCATATCCCCTCACAGGTCTGATAGGCTCAAAAGAGCACCATCATACTTTCAAGATTATCATTGCAATCTTATATCTCATATGCCCTTTCCCATCAGATTCCATGAAAGAAGGTCCAGAATCTAGAAAGCAATATCCTATATCCAATTGGCTAAGCTATGATATGTTATCTTCTGCAAAGAGGAAGTACACAATGGCCTTATCCACTGTTTATGAGCCTGCTTCTTTTGCTGAGGCGTCTAAACATCCAGAATAGTATAAGGCAATGGACATAGAGTACCAAGCTTTTGTCTCTAATAATACTTGGATAGTTAGTGCAATGCCTGCACATAAGAAGGTTGTGGATTGCAAATGGGTTTTCAAGGTTAAATTGAACTCAGACGGTACAGAGGAAAGAAAGAAGTCTAAGCTTGTAGCCAAGGGCTTCACACAACAAGATGGTTTATACTATGAGGAAACATTTTCACCCGTTGCTAAGCTAGTTACAGTGAAAACACTTCTAGCAACTGTAGCTCAAAAACAGTAGCTTCTTCACCAATTAGACACTAACAATGCCTTTCTTCATGGTGACTTGGACGAGGAGGTTTACATGGTTATGCCCCCAGATTATGAGCAGCAAGGGGGAGATGGTGAGCAGTTAGTTTGAAAATTAAATAAGTCTATTTATGGACTTAAACAAGCATTAAGGCAATAGAATACCAAGTTGACTGCCTAGATTTTATCACAGGGTTTTAACCAATCAAAATTTGATTATTCTCTATTCTGTAAACAACTTGACAGCTCATTTACAATGCTTCTCATCTATGTAAACGATATTATCATATATGGAAATGATATATTGTATATTGAGCAGTTTAAGAAGAACTTAAATTATCAATTCAAACTGAAGAATCTGGGAGTTCTAAAATATTTTCTAGGACTTGATATAGCCAAACCTCTGAAGGGATATCTATTTGTCAAAGAAAATATGCATTGGAAGTATTGACTGATGCTGATTATCTTGGAGCTATACCAACAAAGATTCCTCTGCCACAAAATATGAAGTTGAGCAAGGAAGGGGGAGAAGTTATTGCAGATGTTAGCATGTATAGAAGGATAGTAGGAAGGCTTCTATACCCGACTATAACTAGACCTGATTTGTCATATGCTGTCCAGATGCTTAGTCGATTTCTTGAGGCACCATGACAATCTCACCTAGAGGCAGCTCATCATGTATTAAGATACTTAAAAGAAACACCTGGGCAGGGTCTATTCTTTGATAGAAAATCTAATCTGCCTATTAAAGGATTATGTGATGCAGAATGGGCAGCATGTTTGGACACAAGAAGATCGGTTACTGGTTATTGTGTTTTCTGGGTAATTCATTGGTGTCTTGGAGGTCTAAGAAACAACACACGGTCTCAAGATCATCGGCTGAAGCAGAGTATATATACATGGCAGCTGCAGTTTGTGAATTAAGCTGGTTGAAGAACATATTGAATGATCTAAGTGTTAAAAATAATCAGGCTGCGTTGCTTTTCTGTGATAGCCAATTTGCCATACACAACCAGCAATTCGATTTTTCACGAGAGAACAAAGCATATAGAAATTGATTGTCACTTAGTAAGAGATAAAGTGCAGAAGGGAGAAGTGAAAATGTTGCATACCGCATCACAGCATCAATTGGCAGACTTGTTAACTAAACCTTTAGGACGAGCAAAGTTCAAATCATTGTTAAGCAAGATGAGAATATTGAATATACATTCTCCATCGTGAAGGGGAGTGTTGAAGTATATTAGCTTAGGGGTATTTAAGTACTAATACATTTTTCACAATCTTCTATAAATATACAAGCATTGTAATTCTGTTGAATGAGAAAAACAGATTTTCCCGCCATTCTCCTTTCTCATTTCAGTTCTGGAACTTTCTCTTGTTCTCTTTCTTCATTGCAAGTTTCATGAAGTGTAGTGTAGTAATTAACTCGGAGAAAGCCCCACGGTCCAGTTCTTGTCCCAATCCTGCACTTTTAAATATGCAAATGTTAAGCAATTAGATTTTAGACAGTGATGCTGTTGAACTTCTATTCAGTAGCATGAATAAGGTTCTCGAGCATTTTGTTATGAACTTGCCCCTCTGCTTTCATGTGGAACTTAGCTCCTTAAATTCGCTCCTTGCAGCACCAACTCGAGCCAGCCTCTCTTGATTGGCAGCAGTTGGATGTGCAGCAACGGAGGGTCAAGTTCGTGACAAGTTGTTTCTTTTAAGGTTGTTGCATCAAAAGAGTAACCATACGTAAAATAGAATTTGTGAAGAGGTTGGCTGATGACATACCTCAAAAATCCAGCCAGTGCCCGCAAACTCATAAAGATTGACAAGGCAATCCATATGCCCACAAAACCATGACTGGAAGATAGAAAAAACAAGAAAAAGATACTCGATGCTGCAATTAAAACCTGTGTCAACAAAAATCAAGAAAGGGAACCTCAGAGTGAAGCCATTTCAACGTTCTTAATTGCTGCGAGGAAATAATGGAAATTGTGTACTTGCCATGGAATATGCAGAATAAGCAAAATCTGATGCTCCAAAGTTTATTCCATCAAAAACAAATGCCAAGGAATTAATTGGTTGGGTCAATGCCACAAACTACACGATAAAAATGAACGTTGTCAGCACAAATGTGAGCGAAGAAAACAGTTGTTTTCATTTTGTCGAGAGATTAAGTTACCGGGATGCCTAAATGTAAAAAGCGAAGAACGGTTATATCCTTTGTAAAGAGTTCAGATGAAAATTGTAGTATAACAGCCACAACAAGCGAAAGAACAAGGCCCAGAACCAAACTCCACTACAGATTAAAGACATCATTAGCACTGGATAGTAGAAGGGTAGAATAAAAATAAAAGACACAAGAAAAGGACTAAGAATTAGAATTGATAACTCAAAAACTATGCTACCTGTAATACACGAACAGCAGCGGCGGTGGCCCTCTCATAATCTTTTCTTGCAAATGCATTGGCCAGAATCGCCTGTTTAACAATTTGAAGGCACGCATAGATTTATAGCGGTTCACCCTCAATACAAGAGGTATGTTCACTTGTCGTTTCAAGTTTTTTCACAATGATAGAAAAGGACATTAGAAGGGGTTTTTCACACACGTCTTTGTCTTGTGTAGGCAAAAATGGCTCCATCTAAAATCCTAGGAATATTAAGATGACCTAACACATGTGCAGATGACGACCAAATAAGGGAGGGACCTACCACCTCCCTGCAAACTCCAGTCAACCTTACTGAGAAGGTTGATCCGTAATGGAGGGGAAAAGCGTGAAGTGCAATTAGGCTCCACATAGACCAACAAAGATGACAATGAAATAAGGAAAATAAAATAATTCTTACTTGTCCAGCTACAGCTAATCCATCAGCAAGCAATGAGGTTGCTAACCAAACTTGCAAGCACACCTGAAAGGCAGCCATGGATGTTGATCCCAGTTTTGCAGCTAATGAAGCTGCCAGCGTTACACAGAACGTTGCTGCAATTACCCTGAACAACAAAGGCAATCCTGGTCCCAAGTATCATATAAAAAGAAGTTATGCTTTCATACAGTTGATTTCAGATGAAGAATCATGTGAGGAGTTAAGATGGTTGGATTGGCAAGGGAATAGAAATTGACATTTTTTCACCATGGTTTATCGAGAACAAATGTCACGTATTAGTATTTACTGAAGCAAACTGATGGTAACTCAAATATTAGACAATTTATGTACAGAAACACTATATTAGTAATATGAATGGATGAAATTTACAATTTGAAAAAGAGAGCAATTCGAGTAAAACCGTTCAGCAAGACTATTACGAAAATGAAACATTTCTGTATTATATGTTGCGATGTTTTGTCTATTTATCCACATTATTTCTTCAAGTTATAGAATACAATAATGTCTAGTCCACCGATTCTGTCTATAAGTTTGGCTTTTTCATAGAGTCGCTTTTCCATCTCTTTACAAGTTACAAAACACTCGATATCAAGATCCCATATTCCATGTAAATCGTGAAGCCTTTTTCTTTTTGAATGAAGGGAAGATGATTAAATGGTAAAGGTTATACGAAGATGCACAATCATGCCGTGTTTGGTAACCAACTAGATGGGACTGAAGTCACTGAACGGTACAATTGACAAAATTTTCACTTCATTTTCATCTCTAGTACTGCCTAGTACCGACTAATTCAACTTACCAAACATGCAACAAAAGCATGAACAGAATAAAATAATGCAAAGATATACGAACTCCTAAATCCCTCACCATTCTTACAAAACCGTCCAAGTTGCAGGTCCTTAACTGTTGGAGGCAAGAGACTAACTTTTTCCATTAATCTCCACATGAGCATCAAGGCAATTAAGTACCTATAATACCATATGGAAAATGAGAAGAAACTCTTAAGTGAACCAAATAATAACTCAATGAAATGCAGATTCTAGAGATAATTAAAGTTGAAAAATGAAAAATGCTTCAAGAAGTGATAAAACTTACTGGGAAATGACATGGGCAATGGCTGCACCGCTAACACCCATACCGAATAGGAAGATGAATATTGGGTCCAATACTATATTCGCCACATCTCCAACCACTACATTGAAATGCTAAAAGTTCAACAAATCATCTTCTATTTGAACGCCTATTTAGATTGGGTTGCACTAGCAGTTTTCGTATTTCTAAATGAATACAAATTTTAAACCATATACAGATGTATATGTATAATGATGAGATATGTCAAGTTAATAACGTGGTGATCATATGTACGTTTCTAATTAGCAATTAGCTTGAATAAAAGCGATATATTTGCTTACTAGTTGCACACAGAGGAGTTTTTGTATCCTTAATACCCCGAAAGACCCCTTGCATGGACAAAGAAAGAAGAACAGCTGGAGCACCGAGTGACCTCAATGTTAAATACCTTAGTGCTGGTTTCAGCATAGGCGAATTCTACACAAGTAAAAGTATCCTTGAAGCTGCACATCTCATGATATAGTAATTGCTTATGAAAATGGAAAATCTATGCTAGAAAAGAAACATATAAGCAATTTTCTGGAGTTCACGGATTCCACTATTAAAATTCTATATTAGGAGCTAATAATATTTTAGAAACATCTGTATTAAACTACAAACTAGAAAAGACATCAATTTTTTAGCAGTAAAATGTGAGTTTTTTTTGTGCTGCACAAAAGCTATTTTACTTCCGAAGGAAAGAGGTATCCAGAAGCCCAAATAAGACTTACTGATTTTATACCCATGTAATCAAGAATGGGTTTTGCAGCACAAATAAGGAATATAGATTGGATGAGGCCAAGAATGCCGCCAATCGCCATTGCTGATGAAGCTGATGATATATGCCTTTTCTTATTCCCGCCGTCACTAGTTTCTACACAGTTAATGGTAGAAGGTGACTGTCTTGTCAACTCCAATTCAAAATTCACCAGAAAATTATCGTGATTTAAAGTGAAAAAACAAACTTACTAAGCAAAATGTCTTATGACTATATAGTAACAAAATTATTAACCACTTGCTTATGAAATTCAAGAGGATAGGACTGGTGCATACCGATTTCTGGTATAAACTGTTCCTTTTCACTATCTGCAGAAAACCCTTTTTCCAATAATTTAATCTCCTCTGTTTCACCTTTCAAACTTTGCATAGCATCTTCTTCAGCAACAAAAGAAGTCGTGACACTAACAAGTGGGAAAATTGCAATTTTTGATACTTGATTAATGACAGCAATTGCAACTCCTACTGCAGCTAGCTCCACAGGACCTATAGGATAAACGAGTAAGAAAAATAGACAGGAATAGAGATCATAAGGTTGTTTTCATTTTAGTTAAGTGAAATCGAAACTCAGATTCTGTTCCCAACAGATGATGTGTTATTGATGAAATCTCATAAAATCAGTGACCAGGTATTTGTAAACGTAAGCATAATATAAACGAACTAATAAGAATAGCAGTAAATCCTTCCTATCATATCATAATGTAGTTCTTTGCAATAGGGTTCCAAATAAAATTTCATCAGGAAAGATGATAAAAGCTAGAATAGAATTTCTCTACATACATTAGATCTATTGAGACAACGAAAAGATATCCATATTTGATGCAAAATAAGCAACAAAAAGTGTCAAATCAATACGTTCTAAGAAGAAATACTTGAATACGAAATGTTCATTAGCCATGAAACACTAGGCATTAAAACAAGATCAGGAGACACATACCTATATGGCCAATAAAAGCAGTATCAATTAGAGAAGCAATAGGGTCTGCAGTTAGAGCCAGTGCCGCAGGCAAGGCAATCTGTGCCATTTCTAGACCTAACTCGTCTTTCTTGAAAATTTCCCTACAAAGCATTAGAAACATGCATCAATCGAATTGCGTTAATCTTTTTCTCGTTTTCCATTTCCCTTGGACCAATCCAGAAATATAAACACAATAAATGACTGTGAATTACAATGAGAACCAGAACTTGGAAAAGAAAAACACGAGGAATGTCAACATAAATCGCAATAATGAGAATCATTGGCTATATAAAGGTTCTGTAACCCACAACTTGGAAAGAAAAACACGAGGAATGTCAAACAGAACAGGAAAAATGATTAATTTTAAGTTGACTCAACATGTTTTGCTTGATAATATAAATTATGCTATAAGCAAAAGCAAAGTTTCTCTCGAAGGAAGCGAAGCTTTCCAAGAAAAAATACCATGGATTCCTGAATAAACCCCATAAAGGATTGTCACCCATATTGTTCCACGATGAAAGGAGCACCCTAGTAATCATGTTCTGTTCCCCAATTAGTAGTTAATCTCAAAGTTCACAGTTAAATTCTAACTCATATACCATTTAGGCAACTGTATAGAAGGTGTTAAAAATATAAGAAAAGGAAAAAGTTACAGAAAAGAGAAAAAAAAAAAATCTTGAAGAAAAATGAAGATGAAGAATACCCAGAAATGATCTATAAAAAATGTATATATTTTGATTATTACAATCCAAAAACCAAGAGTACTTAGCAGTCTAGAAAACGGAATTATATGCACTGGAAACAATGATATATTAAAAAAAACAAGGTTGTAACTGAGCAACTATGTAACCAACCATTTTGACCAGAACAATCACATATACCTTCCTCAGTTGTACAAAACCCAGGATGAGACTACAAGTTGTGTAATAAAACTTGATAAAACCATAAATACTTTACAAGAGAGGTAAGAAAGATTCTTCCAAGAAAATATACGAGATTATAGCTGTTCACGAAAATATGTTTCGAATTTAAATCACCGCAAGTGTACGGTTCGTTGACAAGTAATAAAGTGAAAATCCTAGAATTTCGAGTATCGTTCCCACGCGGATTGATTTAACTTGATT
>CAIGRO010297165.1:0-11859 GCA_903798355.1 Fraxinus baroniana
CCATCTTCGTTTTTCAGTTGCCCACACCGATCACTACACGTCCAGTGCCAGAAAACCTACAAGTCGGGTATATTATTTTACTCTTTGTTTTTCATGCTAATTTAGTTCTTTACTTCTGCATGATTTTTTTTGTTCTATGCCACATTTGGTGTTTCTTCATATAAATACAATTGCTTCATACAAACCCATTAATACTTGATTGGGTTGGGTTGGATTTCAACATTTACACGTGTTGGATTGTGTTAAATTTTGATCAAACCGATCATATTAGGTTGTATTTGGATTGAAGCAAAAATCGACCCAACCCATACCGACCCCTAATTGTTGGCTTCTCACTATGATGCTCCCAAGCTAGGGCCTTCTCTCCATCCATGTCGTGCAAAGTAAAGACACTATCATATCTAGCTTCTTTTAACAATCCTTTTTAAATAAGTAATGGCACAAAACACTCGTGACCTTTGTTTGAAATGTGGAATACATCCTTATCCTTTCTTTTGGCATACATCCCCTGAATGAATTTTTCTTTGTGGAATATAATATTTTCTTCAATTTTCTCAATAAAGTTTTGTAAAATGACGAATATTTCTTGCTCTTTAAATAAAATAAAAATAAAAAAACAAAAAATAAAGAATTAATTATAATTGTAGTCCCAATTTTTTTAAAAATAGCAAATGAGTCCCAAATAAATAATTAAAAAATTAAATGGACATATATATTAGTTTTTATATTTTATTTTATTTTATTTGTAATATTATCGACGTATAAGTTCATTTTTATTTCCTATTTCATTTTCGATGAACTTAATGTAATTAATATATATTATATATATGTAAATCCAGGGGGCGGAGGGCAAGGGTGGGCTGTCCAGGCCCAACTTCTTAAAAAAAATGGTTATAGTCAATTATTTTTTCAATGTTTAAGCCAGTAGCCCACTGTAAAAAATTTTGCCCCCTGTACCATTAAATCCTAGCTCCGTTCCTATGTAAATCAAATGGATGACGACTTTGATTGATCGACGAAGAAGCCATTGCTGTTACTGATCCAAGCTTCTCTTTTTATCAAAGAATATTTTGCACACCATAAAAAGTTCATTTACGGCATACTTCTACTTTTTGTGTCATGCAATGCATGTAGTTAAAAGACATGAATATTTACGAAGCCATGACTTTACAGCACATTCACATGTACGTCGTAAAGAACTTTTTATTGCATGCCGTAAAAATTAATTATTTTTGTAGTGTACTTGATTGGCTGCTATAATTTAGATTGTTTTCAATTCATCTAGATTCAATAAATTGTGACTTGATGCAATTATTGTTAGTTAATTTTTAATTTCACATGACACATATTACACATATTCACTTCCCTCTAGATGTTAGTTGGGTCAAACCCCGATTATTACAGTCTATATTACATGCATGCATGCATGCATGCATCATACAAAAATCCTTGTTCAATTTATTAATACTCAAATTATTATTTTACAGAAAATGTCGTTTTATCAACCATCAGTTATACTTACCAAAAACCAATTCACAGGAGAAAATTACGTTGATTTGAAAATGAACCTTAACATTATTCTCACTGTTGAAAAATATAAATTCGAGCTATGTTAATTTGTCCGGAGACCCCTACCGATGCTAATAAAACTTCATATAAAAAGCGGTATCATTACGATGAGATGAACCGTTGTAAATTTTGACGTTGTGTCTATTGTGTTTCTATAGAAACATTAGAATATGGAAAAAATTTTAGAAGCGGAATAATGAAGAGTGAAAATTTTGATAAAAAAATGTTAGAACTTGTGATTAATAAATAGCGTTGCAATATGAATCCTTCGGTAATTACTGAAAGGAACATTCCGTATAAACCACTATAATTATTGATGGATTTTTATTTTGTTGAAAAATAATCAACCTGGCTTTCAGTGGCGAACCTAAGATTTTGAGTCAGCACGAGTGGTCGTGGATCGTCGATCGTTGTCAGCAATAAAATATTAAAAGCCCCGTTTGATGCTCATTTTTTGCAAAAAATAATGCATTTTGGAATAGTGATTTGATGGAGAATGTGTAGTTAAAATTAAGGAAAGGTTTTGAATTTGCATATTCTGATAAATTTAATACCTAATTCAACGAATGTCACAATGGTCAAGCTTCCAATATCTTAAGGAGAGATCACGGGGTTTGAATCTCCTCTTTATCCCATTCAATTTTGGTAAATATCGTAGAATTAAAAATATTTCACAATAAAATTGATAGGAAAGGAATTTGAAACTGAGACTTCTCATATGAATATACAAGCTCTAACCAGTTGAACTACAAGAAATGTTTGAAAATAAAACAAATTACTAGGAATATAATCTAAAAAAGTTTATTCATTGTCAACAAAAAAAACTGTTCCCGGCGGATCCAGTAAGCACGGCCGCCGGGGCTCTCCGGGTGTTGGATCCGCCGATGCTGGCTTTCACCTTTAAAATTTATCAATGAAATTTTTTTATAAATAAATTGCTTTACCAATGGAAGCGACCGAATTTTTGTAACTGAAGCTGCATATTTTGGTAGTGTTGTAAGAGTACTGGGAAGGCAAAGTGTTCTATCCATTAAATTATCTAAAAGCATATTTTGGAAATGTTTATAAATAGATAGAAATGAGTAGTTGAAAAGTAAATAATACTTATGAGTCATTAAAAATGTATGAATAAAAAGTGATCTGATTACTTATAAATAATATATAAACATGTGCCAAATATAAACTAAATTTCAAATGATATTGTACCTCGAGATAAAGCAATTCCACTACCATAAATAATCGTCTAAATTCTAGATGAGTGTCATTACTCAAAACTATATAATGCCTATGCACTTACAAGGTGGGAAGAAAATCATGTCAAAAGTATTAAACAAATGGACAAACTGAGATTCCTTGAAGAAACCTAAAGGTGGGGAGCATTGTGTATGAAAATGAACCTAAAAAGTATGAGTGAATAGTCTAATTGTAATTATCTTGGTGTATTTCAAAGAAGGAGCTCAATGTCCTTCCCACAAGAAATGCGGTATAAGCTTTCCATGTTACGTTAAATGTAATTTGTTCTTTGTAGGTTTGGCTAACGAGGATTGAGGCCCTGTTTGATGCACATTATTGAGTGTATAATGCATATTAAATAGTGATTTGATGGAAAATATGTGGTTATTTTATAAGAAAAAGTTTTGGATTTACTTGTAATATTATTTTACTAAGAAATTCGTGATTGAAAATGAGTTTTGAAAAAATGATTTTTTTGTAAGAATGTAGATCAAACAAGGTGTGAATAAGATAATAGATAATTTTATTTATTTATTTATTGCACATCTTTACTATTTAATCTTGTCTTTACGAATTTAATATAATAGAAAATATGTCATATGTGTATGTGTTTGGCCACACATATCTTCTATGCCACGTTAGATGCACTTTGTTCTTATTTAGGGTGTGTTTGATAGATATTATTGAAGAAAAAAATATATTTTAAATAGTGATATGATATGAAATATGTGGTTAAAAAGTAAAGAAAATTATTGATGTGATGAAAAATATTATTTTATTAAAGAATATGTGGTTGAAAATGAGTTTTAAAAAAATGTGTTTAAATTAATTAGGTTTTGCCATTGCATTTCCTAAAGTTATCCAATGATTTTTGGACACGTAGCATGAAATTAGTCGAAGATTAATTGATTTGGTTGTTGGAGAAAAGTTGTTGATGAGTATGAATTAGTGGATTTCAACGGAATGGACCCCAATAAACAAGAGATATGGCGCGAAAAAAAAGGACCTTTTAATACTTTTTAAGCATTTGCTAAAGATTGGGGAGTAGATTTGCAATTTTTCCCTCGATTAAGCGTTCAAATGTTGCCACTAATTTCACTTTATCGTTATATAAGCATGAAAGATCCAATGCACTTAGATCCGTTATAATTATATACGATGTTAATTTTGATCGACTTTCTAGCTACTCGAATCACATCAATATAAATTTTCTTAAAATCAATCCAAGACATAACCAACAACTTGCGTTATTCAAAATTTTGTGTCGCCAGTGCTTGTCAAAATTTTTACACTTCGAACTTTATTTCGAGAAAAAACAAATAATTTTACCAATCAACAACATAAACCGACCTCATAATTTCTGCCGATGAGAATAAGATCAATAATTCGAACATTGTGGTGTCATGAGTAGGTAAAGGGCAGAGTTGAAATGTTTTAAGAACAAGTACAGATCATAAAAAAGCTTTGAGCAACTTTCATGGTTATAGGGGAAGAAAAAACAATTAAACAATTTGTACATTAAGTTTGACATATTTGTTGATAGATAGGTGATGTGTCAAGATTTTACGGTTGGATTAAATATGTGAGATGTAAAAGATGGTGTCAGATTGTACCATGTGTAAATTCGGTAAACATGGTGTAAGCCAGATGTACATGTGGCTTGATTGAAGGAAAAAAGGGCTAGTGGATAATTATGTAATGATTTTGCCCAACTCAACTCTATATCTATTATTTATAACCCTCTTTTCTAGGCTAAATCCTCCCTCAGCTTCATTTAAAAGGCACTCAAATTTCCATACAAAATCAGTTTCAAAACTGATTGGGAAAATGTATTGGAATGAAGCATTTCATGGATCTTGAAAAGAACAGCAACTGGAATAGATTCAAGTTTAAATTTTTTGTCTGCAGTTGGCCATAACCTCGAGCAATTTAAGGTTGTGGCTAATTTACGGCGAACCGGCAAGTCACAGAACGGCAATGGGCTCTACTAGGGTCTTTTTTTTTATGGCTAATGTTTGTCTTTTTTTTTTTCAAGTAGGCGATAAGAGATAAGAGAAGTGTTCTTAGTTCAGTTCGGTCGAACAAGGGTTTTCAGAGCTCATAGGATCAAATCCTTCTTGCATTGCCTTAATTGTAATTTTAATTCTATTTATCACCTCCGTTTGTCAATGGTATGCCTGAGTGACGAATGAAGAGAAACAGATATTCATGTTACTACCGCTCACATGGTCAAAACAGCATCAGCAGTGGATATAAATCTGGCCACTTTTACCAAAATAAAAAAATATTCCATCCATGAATCATTGATGGAAAAATTGGGTAAGACTACTAAGACATGGTGTTGTTTACTATTGGGTGATGGAAAAATTGGGTAAGACTACTAAGACATGGTGTTGTTTACTCTTGGGTGATAAGAGCGAGAACAACATCGTGACAAGTAATAGAGGGATAGTCTTCTCCGGAGTGATCGCAGGCAGCATCTCTGATCAAATCACACAAAATTCTAGTAACACTTCTCCATTTCAATTGCTATTAACAGAAGTTGGTGTTTCCAGATAAAGCACAAAAATATATGATATCGATCAAGAACATGTATACAGAAGAAAGAAAGAAAGAAACGAGTATTATCTTGGGCCTGAGAGCTCCATTGCTTCAATCACAAGAGAGGCTTCTTCGATGAAATTGGAATATCTTTGTAGAGGATTTCCATACCTCGGAGTTGTCTCAGCTGATTGTGATGCCTGCCATTTTTCGGCTAGACCATCACCTTCTAACATCCTTAATGCTTCCGACATTTTAGGACGTTGGGAAGGATTAAAGTGAGTACAAAGGAGAGCAACCTGGACCATTTCTTCTAATTCTACCCTGTCAAAAATGTTCTTTAAATCTTTGTCCACCATAAGGTTCAGCTTACCATCTTGATGGAGCTTCTTTACCTGCACAAGAGGCGTTTCAGTGAATCCTTGTGACAGTTAATTGCCAAGAAAAAAAAACTAAAAAGATCATAATTCGGCATAGAAAATTATGATTACGAGAATTACAGATTTATTTTGATAGAAGAGAGCAAATAGCAGCAGAAGGTTTAGTTGAGGACAGCAATATAAGAATTATGTTTTGAAGTTCTTGTAGACAGTTTAACATTAACAGCTAAGCACGAGGGCATGTACACACGTACAAACACTTGTGTATAAGAGACGGAGCATACCCAATCGAGCATCACCCCCTTTTGGTTGGCTCCCCGTCCAAAATCCACAGCCTTGTGACCCGTAATTAACTCAAGAAGTAAAATTCCAAACCCAAAGACATCAGTCTTTTCTGAAGATTGACCGGTCGATAAATACTCCGGAGCAATGTGGCCAACAGTGCCTCGGACGGCTGTGGTAACGTGAGAATCCTGGTGGTCCAGGAGCTTTGCCATTCCAAAATCCCCAACAACGGCCTCAAAATCTTCGTCCAACAAAATATTGGCTGCTTTCACATCACGATGAATAATTTTGGGATCACATTGTTCATGCAAATATACTAGTCCTCTTGCAGTACCTAAAGCAATCCTTTTCCGTCTAGACCAGTCTAATACCGGCCTCCCATGGCCATGATCTGAAAGAACAACACAGGAAATCACTCAAACATTAGACCATCTAGACATCATCATTTTGAGGTAGTATTTATTGTCGATGTTGCTCTTCCATAAACCTAATGCGAAAAAATGTAGTAAGAGAACTGGTTATAATTGTATAAAGCGTTCCTAGTGAATTCTTTGTAATGCATATAGCCCCTGTTTGGTTTTGATAAAAGTTGTGGTTCCAATAAAATGTATGGTTGGAAATGAGTTTGGGAATGAAATGATTTGTCAAACTTGGGGGCCAAACATGGGTATAATAAGTAAGACTTGAAACCCATTAGATTTTCGAAAATTATCTTCACAACAATTTGTTCACCCATATTGATGTTATACTTGAAATAACCCTTAAGAACACATTTAACATGTGAATCCAAAACAGTATATGCTAAGTTTGATTAATATTTCCAATATGGCTAGATAACAACAATATTTGGAGGAAAAATTCGATTACCTTTCAACCTAGACGCCACACTCCCATTTGGCATATATGGGTAAACGAGAAGCCGTTCATTTTCAGTTGAACAGAACCCCCAAAGATGCAGAAGATTTCGATGGACAGCTAAACTAATCATCTCTACCTCTGTCTGAAACTGAATTTCACCGCCAGCAGCATTATAGTCCTTTAACCTTTTGACAGCCACCACAGTCCCATCATTTAAACGGCCCTTGTACACAATCCCGAATCCTCCCTTCCCCAATATATTCTTTGTGTTGAAATGGTCAGTTGCAGCTCGGAGCTCCTTAAAGGTATACCTTCTCAAATGACCTAAGCGTACCTCTGGATCATATTGATCTGCCAATCAACCTTATAATATTCAGAAGGCCGGTAATAGACTAGTACAAATAAAAGTGTCAAGTATGAATGATCTCACAGATAAAGAACCTACTGACTTCAAAAACATGATTGAAAACAGTGTTCCACTAAAATGTTGATCCATTATCAAAGACCACTGTCATACATGTTCAGAAATGAATTAGCTTTGCATTATCATTTATTTGCAATACTTCGTTTAACTTGCACCTGCGAACTTCAAATGCAAACAACTTATATTGGCTGACAATCCTGAATCATCTCTTCCCTTATATAATGAATTTCCTTAATTTATGGCAGTTGATCCTCTCGTGGGACTTAAAAGCATCACTAAAAAGTTAATGTTTTCTAAATTTATTAGATGATTATAAACATTATTAACAATATTTCCATTCTCTGAATTTGATATAGTGGTACAATGGGTGTACTGATTTGTGAGGAAGAGAACTCCAGTGCTGCCGAGTTCCAGATGCAATCTTCTTTTACGGCTTCTACATCAGCTTTGATTTAAAATTTGAACTAGCCGACAAGCAACTTACAGAAGCTGAGAATAAGTCTTGAATAATTTTTCAGTTACCACAAAGAGAGAACAAAGTACAAACAATGTGTCGTGCAAAATTCGTATATAACTAGTTCATGTTCTTTTAACCAAGACAATGCTTGATTCTACAGGCTTGTTGCCAACTTTTCTCTTTCATTCAAATTGAATTCTACTTATGCAGCAAGTTTGAAGTACCTACAACAAAGCTTTAAAAACTTCATGCAATAAAGGCATCAACAATGGAACCCCAAAATTTGAAAATATATTGCTTCAAAACAGGGAATTAGAATGCTCATAATCCAGTATTTAAAGCTGATGAAACCAATAACTAAGATAAATGATATCTTCATGTAGTCACATAAAAGATTGAAATATATCAGAGATTCAACGATATATAGAAAGTGTAATACTGATTACCATTAACGTCAAAGAAAATCTGCTGATTGCGCCTATATCGCCACCAGACAAGCAACCCAATGACAATTACAACTAAAAATACAGCCCCAAAGCTTGTTCCGAAAGCAACAGCTATATGGCTTTTTCCTCCTGATTTTGAGTGATCTAGAAAGCAAATAAGATACTTAGGACATTTTTCCGATGATACAAACAAGTAGCAATCCCAAAAGTATTACGGATAACTCTTTACTTTCAAGAGAAATAATAATGAGAAGCAATTAGAAAACAAGCAAAGCACACAATGTGAGAGCTATATATATCCACAAGCCAGAGAAGGTTTTCACTATATTTTAGATTAATTGTACAAGGCATATCTTGTGTCTCTCCGTCTCCAAGAAAAGGGACCTCTAAAGATCCACAGTCCAGCGGTAAGTGTACACAGAAGGATTAGGTCGTGCTCCATTTGACATGAAGACCATTCTCTTTCTCATTTCTATTGTCTGGACTAGGGGACGGGGGATTGGGGGTCAAAGAAATGCATACCTTTCACAGTATCTGGTGGGAAGGACAATGGTTCTGGATAGACAACAGAACAATTATTTTGAGAACTCTGCCTGCATATTGAAGGATTCCCAACTATTCTGAAAATTGTTTACAGAAAACCGAACATTAGTTTGGTAAGATAACTAACGATGCCAGACCGATCTTTATCGAAAACAGATAAACTCACTTGAACGTTCTTGCGGAAATTTTCGGCACGGAACCACTAAGATTATTGAAACTGAGGTCCCTGCAAACCATATATATTCAACTTATTCAAAGAAAAAAGAATACATTAATGCAAATTTGAATCCAAATAGAATAACAAAAAGCACAAGACCATACACCAAAGTGAGGCCTTTGACATTAGAAAGAGTGTCTGGAATTTGTCCAGAAAGGCTGTTGTTGCTAAGCCGCCTGACTTGCTCAAAGAAACAGAAAATCCGAGAGTCAATCTTGAGTCATTGGAAATATTAAATTGTAAAAGTCCCAGAACTCACAAATAATTTAAATTCTTGAGGTCTCCTAGAGAATTTGGTATTCCGCCAATAAATTTATTGTTTGAGAGATCGAGCGTCTGAAGCTTCTCCAAAGTCCCAATTACAGGAGGAATAGGACCAGAAATGTCATTGTTCTGCAGCAACCTGCAAAGAAACATGACTTGGGCAATGTGATTAGAGTGCTTTTGCATTGGCCATCAAATGATGCATCTTCCAGATTATTTGACAATATATTAAAAACATTATATTGGAAAAAAAAAAAATTCAACATCCAAAGCTGCATTAAATGAAGTAATGCAACCTACTGCAAAAAGGGAAAAAATACGGTAGAAACAACGTACACAGATTGCAAATTAGTAAGATTCCCAATTCCAGTCGATAATTTCCCTGACAATCCCAGGCTAGGTAGCCCTCTGATAGCACGAAAATCACCAAAAAGAATGCATATAACGAAATTTGTATTGATCATGAATGAAAGATTGATTGAATTTCTGGAGAAAATCGAGAAAATGTGTAATGTTAAGCAACTTACAAAGCAGAAACATAGCCATCTTGGGAACAGGTAATCATCCTCCAACTACAAGGATCTACAGAATTAGCATCCCAATTCTCCAGAACATTATATGGATCGCTTAAGTCATTCTTTATAGAAATCAAAGCTACAACTGCATATCAACAAACACAATATATTTCGTCAAAAACAAAATATTGCTAGTAAGTTTCCATTTACCCGCTCTCCTCAAAAAGTATAAATATCAGTAAAAGAAAAAATTACAAGGCATGTTTCACAGCCACGGAATTACTAAGCCAAAACACGAAATGGTGACAGAAAAAGGGATCATCAGTAGAGTGTATATATCAAAATATGTGTATAGGATAATCTAAATAAAAAGTAGGAAATCACACGGCGAATCATACAAGAAATTCATAACAGAATAACTTTTCCCTTCTATAATGAATAAAAGATGAAAATTTTACCTTCATAATTTACACCAGAAGGAGACAGAGTTGCAGAAGAACCATCTATGATTGCTAAAAATATCAATCCCACTTTCCAGAAAAGAAACTCCCTTTTCTCCATGCTTTTTCAATTTCACTTTCTCTTCAAAAGCTTAAGAGAATAAGCCATTCTCACACTTTACTTCATTTCCTTCACATTACCTTATTATGAAAACAGCTCACATCAAAAGGTAGCCTCCCAGAATCAGAACCTTTTAAAGCATACTACAACTACCCTATAAAGAAATGCTATTTTTCAGCTTGTCTCCAAAAGAATATTGAATTCACTCTTTCTGCCACAAAAAATGAGAACCCTTATGACAAAAAGTTTCAATCTTGTTCAAGAAAATAAGAACCCACTTGCAGGTGTGTGTAACCAAGAGAATTTTCTGGAAAAAGTAAAAACAGAGATTAGGACTGAAATTCTGAGATTCTTGAGATCTGGGAATTTTCGTGTATGAATGTTAAGCTATAACTTCTCCCCACAAATTCCATTTGCTTATGCTGACGATTTTTAGCTTCACTACACTAATTATTCAAATTTTCAGCATCACAAAATCTCTATCTATTACAAATCAGATGGCATTTAACGGTGTAAAAGGTCCTAAACAAAACGCCAAGGCATCACAGACACACTGTAAATTTAAAAAGAAAATGTTTACCGATCAAAAAAGAAAAAGAAAATGTTTTCCAAGATTTTTATTGCAGGTATTAATGTTATTATTAATTTGTTTACTGAGAAAAATAGCTCTTTTATTCAGTGATTGGACTGAAAGGATGCGAGGATTGATCAGAGAGAACAATAGGCTAGTCTTAAAAGCAAAAGCGATGGAAATTTTTGCAGGCAAGTTTTGGGCAGTTCACGTGCTCGATTTGTCGTCGTCTACGTTGGCTTTTGGACTTTTTAAATCTCTTTTGAAATTTAAAATGATTTTGTTTGTTAAAGTTTTTTGCAGATTTGGCCCACAATGTACCGAACCTTGTATTTTGTAATGAGTTAAATTCATCAATCATAACCTAATTTTATATATAGGGATACATTATTTTGGAAGAATGTAATCATAAATAATAGATTGATAAAGAATATATGAATAAAAAAAATTATTGATGTAATAGAAAATATTATTTTATTGAAGAATATGTGGTTAGAAATGAGTAGAAGAATGAAAATAAAAATTTTAATATACACTAAATATGGGCCTACAATATGTTTGATTGACATGAAAAATATATCTTAAAAAAAATATTTTTCTTATTTTGAGGAAAATAAAAGCATAATTCCCATCAAAGAAAATGTTTTCCCTAAAAAAGGTAAAATTATGCATATTTTTAAAAATTAAAAAAAAAATATTTTTCAAGAAAAAAATAGCAATCAAATACTTCAAAATAAGAATTTAAGTGAAAAATTGATATTTTCAATGGAAAATAAATGTAATCAAATACATCCTTAGTGTCATGACTACCAAATTTAATTTTATTTCACCACGATCATTCAATTTTATACTTAGTATCATTATGGCCACTCAATTTAATTTTGTTTCACTATGGTCACTCAATTTTATACTTTGGGTGTGTTTGATAGTCACCAAATTCCATGAAAAATGGAAAATATTTTCCTTTCCATGCAAAAGTGTTGTTTGATGGGTAA
>CAIGRO010297171.1:0-12195 GCA_903798355.1 Fraxinus baroniana
CTAATAAACTTTCCTTTTACAATATATATATATATAATTCCTAATTTTTTTCACCAAATAAATAAAAAAATTATCCACTCTCTTTAACATCTCATTTTTATGTAAACCATTATATAACTTCTTATATACATGTGGTATTATTCTTAAAAAAAAAAAAATCTTGCTATAAATGATTTTTTGTTATCAAATGTGAAGAATGAACAATTGGTCGATGTCAAGGATTGCTGAATAAAGAGAAAACATGCTTTTTGCTATCGAATGGATGCCTTTTCTAATGGTGACACCTAGCACATTATCAATCGTTGAACGAAAGGTTTTCACTTGAAGTATAATAACTCATTTGTTAGGATTAGTGCAACAGAATACACTTATCTTCTTCTTCACAGTACAAAAAGCAATTCAAAATAGCACCTTTTGATTCTCTTCTACACTTCTTCTATATTTATAAAATCTCCGTAATTTACAACCATTAGAATCAAAGAGGGTGTTTTGTTCCTTGGGTGACACTAATTTGGGATGAGAATATGTATTATATAGTTAGGGCTGGTGCTTGATAAGTTTGTCCTACATGCTTATTTATACCTTTTAATCATGATAAATTATGATTATTTTGAACGAATTGCTACCTAATCACGTGAAAATTGTGTGAATTGTATGGAAAGATCGATGTTTAGCGCAATTAATGCAAAAAGTTGTATTTTGAGTTTAATTGGAGATTAATTTGAACACTTGAAGATCGTTCGGGTCGAAATTATCAATTGGAAAAAGTTTTGGATGCAATTGGATGAATTCATGAGATTTAGGATGAAAAAATTATAAGTGGAAAGTTTGGGGATCAAAATGAAAGTTTCTAAAAGTTGGAGGACTAAAATGTAAGAATAAAAAAATAAACTGTAGGTGCACCGTGGTTGCAAAGAATCCTTGTATGCCGCTGGTGACCGGCAGTTGAAACCCGTGGTCTATACACGACCGCCTCCCTTATGGAGCGTTTTCGTGATTTTTTATATTTTCTTTTGCCCTTTTTCGAGTTCATCTTTAATGGGGACTCTTATATGAAAGGTAGTACTATATAAAGCCTATAATTAAAGAGAAAATGATTCCACAAGTCTCCGAATACATTGTAAAGGGTTGAGTTGCACCATAAGTCAATCAATATAGTGAAAAGACCTTACTCATGTCGGAAAGTTTGGTAACGGAGGACGTAGATCATTGCTTTATATCAAATATTTGCAATTATATCGTTTGCATCATATCTTTTCTTTTACCTATCGTTTTCATATTTGTTCTTATTATTTGAATGGATCATTTAGTCTTTATTTTTTTGAATTTAGATTAATTCTTCGAAAAAGCTTTTAAAAATCAAATCGCCCTACTTTTGGTTAATTATCCTTGGGCTATTAAGAAGATCAAGAGAAAACAATATTCACTTGTCCTTATGGTACTTTTGCCTCTAGGAGAATGTCTTTGTCTTTGTCTTTGTAATGCAACTACAACTTTTCAACGTTGTATGATGGCCATATTCATGACATGGTGGAAAAATATATCGAGGCATTTATGAATAACTTTTCAGTTTTTGGAGATTCTTTTTGAAAAAATCGGGTGTCGCACTGGATATCATTTAACAATTCACGGATTACCTATTTAACGACTTTTAAGTTATCAAATGGTTGTTACTTATCCGTTTTTAGTTTTGACCATATGTGCGAAATTAATCAATCAAAAGTAAAAAATCACTTTTAATTGTTTCTAGATGATTAAGTATACTATTTCAATTATCCTTTGTTTGAATACTATGGTAATAAGGAAAGCAATAATAAATACTGATATGATGACGGAGAAATCCCAACTTGATAAAAACTCTGGGACCAAGTCAGTTACCTCCACCATAGACAATACAGAGTGAGTTACAGTCAGATGTTATCTAGCCAAATCCACTAGACTTCATGATCTATTTCCTGCTAACTCCGATGTTTGCTCAAAGACCTGCTCCAAGATCTTCTGCAATTGTTTCTTCCAAGCGAAATTCTAAGAACCTGCTACAAGACATTGTGCTCTTCCTGCGCTTGTAGTCCAACCTCTCTCAACCTCCAGAAACTTCTGAAATCCAATTGAGAAAGTGTCTTCCTCAAAGTGTTAAGGAAATCAGGTGTTTTGGATTCTCGAACCTTGATTGTAGTCCAACCTCTCTCAACTTTTAGAAACTTCTGAAATTCAACCGAGAAAGTATCTTCCTATGATCAATAGAAAGTAGGTGGTGTCTCGAATTCAACATGTTTGATTTTTTTTTTCTCAAATATGTGGTTGTATGATCTCAAGAAGAAAAGATGACATCAATGTATGAATAGGCTATTGGATCTTCAAAGAATAACATGAATATGTTTAGAGAATAAGCACAATGAACAACCATCCCTCAATTCGTCCATATGCTTGGGTATTTATAGGAGAGTGTAATAAAATTGAATGGGTTGGAAAAAAATACTTTAAAACAGCAAATTAAGGTTTTCTAGATCAAACTGTCGCTCGAGGAAGAAGCTGGCTATGGCGAGCGACTCACTGTCGCTCGAGCGAAAACTTGACGACGGGCAATCGATAGGCAATCTATTTTTGCCGCTCGATCACCAAATGTGCTAGAAGCTAGCGAAAATACAGCGACGTGTTTCTCCTCTTTTCATGCTTGAACTCTAGACCTCATAATCTAATTTGTACAAATTGCACCCTAGGTTATTGACTTTTACAACACGTTGCAAATTAGTCTTTTTGTCAACAGAATCGCCAACACTAAAAACCTAACACTTTTGACAACTGCTTGGAAAATTTATCTCAAGTGTTACAACGATGTGAGGAAAGAAATTTGGTGCTTAATTGGGAGAAATGTCTTTTAATAATGAAAGATGGTATAGTTTAGGGACATCGAATTTCTTCACATTGTATTAAGGTCGACAAAGCCAAAATACATGGGATTGAATAGATACAACCACTAACTTCAGTTAAGGGGATAAGAAGCTTTTTAGGACATACATGATTCTATAGAAGGTTCATCAAAGATCACAAAGCCTCTTTGCAGTCTATTGGAGTAAGATGTGCCATTTAACTTTTCTGATGAGTATTTAAATGCTTTAAAAACTTTTAAAGAAGATTTAAAAATTGTACCTATTATGGTTGTATCGGATTGTGAACTATCCTTCGAGTTAATATGAGTTGCCAACAATTATGCAGTGGGAGAAATTCTAGGACAACCCAAGGGAAATATTTTATATGTCATATATTATTCCAATGTAACTTTAATAGGTGCTTAGACCAATTATGCCACAACCGAGAAGGAGATGTTGGTAGTGATATTTGCTTTTGACAAGTTCCATTCCTATTTTATTGAGTCGAAAGTAATAGTCTACACATACCATACTACTTTGAAGTACTTGTTTGAAAAAAACGATGTCAAACCCTGATTGATTCGATGGGTTCTATTTTTACAAGAGTTTGATATAGAGATCCGTGATAAAAAAAAAAGGATAGAAAATCAAATAGTAGATCACTTATCGAGGGTAGAACAAGTAAAAGAAGCAAACAAGGTGAAGATTGTGAAGTATTTCCAGATGACCATATAGTACAATTGGAGCAATCACCATGGTTTACAGACATTTTTATCTATTTGGCTAGTGATTATGTAAATCTAGACTTCACTTATCAACAGAAGAAAAAGCTTCTCCACGAGGATAAATTATATTACTGGGATGATCCACACTTGTGCTGATATCAGATAATAAAATGTTGTATACCAAAAGATGAAATGAAACCAATCTTGGCATGGGTACATGCATCAGTTTATGGAGGACATTTTGGCCTTACAAAAAAGCAGAGAAGTTGCTTCAGTGCGATTCTTTTGGAAAATATTGTTTAAATATTGGCATAGCTTTCGTAGATCATGTGATAGGTGCCAACGAATAGGTAACACATCATCTTGTCCTGAGATGCCACTAAACAACATATTAGAGGTGATATCTAAATGGCTTTTCTTAGTTTAATTCATGTTTTTGAGCGTTGAATATTTTTCTGTACTTATTTCCATGATTGTTATGTTCAATTGTTGGGAGGCCTACTAGTTTATTATTCGTTACAATCTATTGCTGAGTTAAATATCAAATCCATAATTATTTTATTTCTTTAACTTGTGAAGCAACTAGGGTTTGATAGTTTGCTGCTTTGGTGATTGTTCAATCTTAAGAAGAATGTTCAACTAAATTAAATGCAACCACTTGTGTTTGTGTTGTTTAGCTTCATCAATTTTTTTAATTCATGATGCGATTATCAAATTAAATATAGAGCGATTGTCTTAAGATTTTGGTAACTAGGGTTATTTAGGTTGCTTGTATGCTAATTAATTATAAGTAAGGAGAGATAGAAAAAAGAATGTTCAACTAAATTAAATGCAACCACTTGTGCTTGTGTTGTTTAGCTTCATCGATCTTTCTAATTCATAATGCGATTATCAAATTAAATCTAGTGCGCTTGTCTTAAGTTGTTTGGTAATTAGAGTTAATTGAGTCACTTGTATTCTAATTAGTTATAAGTAAGGAGAGAGAGGAGAATAATTCCAACTATGAATATTCAAAATATGGGTTGATTTATTCTTGCATCGATGATCAATTATAAAGTTCCGAAGGTGGGTATTGACTTAGACCAAGGTTAGTCTTTTGATTGTTTTCATTAATTTAATTTTCATTGTTATTAGTTGCGTTATTTACAATTGATTGTATACAAAAACCCCAATCATTGTACGTACTCTTCGTGGGATCGATATTACTTCCACTAATAAATTAATTTTAGAAGTTGAGGTATTACTTTTAGGTTCCACACACGACATTGTTTTTTTTTTCTTTCCCATTTTCTTCTACATTCTTCACCTCCATATTGCTCGAAAACGAGATCAAAAGCTTCATTGTCTTTGTTCTATTCTTTACCTTCAACATACTCTAGCACCAGCCCTACTATGGAAAAGCGAACATACGCCACAAGTGTACCAAAAATACCGAAAAACTTGTATAGAAATTCGATGTTCATAACCTAGAGTACGTATATTTCATTTTCCTTTGCTTTGGGTAATGTTAGTTTATAAATAAATTGTTCAATTTGTTCGTTTAAGACAATTTCAAGTTAAAATATTTCATATTTTTTATTTCTTTTTCTACTGCTCATGTGTATAATGTTCCATTATATAAATCAACTCATGGGGTCAAAGGTAGATGTGGAGAAAATTTCAATTTTCACGTTTTGTGTTTTCTTGATTTCGAAACTGTTTGTGGTAATTACACTTGTATTACTAACTTTCAAGGCGATTATACGTTTGATCTCGAAATTGTGGAGTTCATGATTTTCTTTTTAGGTTTCTTGAAAAGAAAACTAAGCGAAGATTTTAAAGAAGAGCTTCACTAAGGTGATTTGAGCTCATACAACATGGATGGGCGTCTGATAATAAAATACCTCTTATTTCTCATTCGCACTTCCTGTAACGTAAAATTAGCTTGAACTACTGCTAAAGTAGACTGTTAAAATTAAAAACTGAAAGATTTAGAGCCTGTTTGTTACGGATTCTCAAATTCTACAGTAAATCAATTCTTATTTTTAACCACACATTTTTCAATAAAATAATATTTTCCATCACATCAATAATTTTTTCTTCTTTTTCAATCTCACATTTTCCATCATATCACTATTCAAAATCAATTCTTCCTCCAAAAAATCCCTACCAAACAAGCTCTTAGCATTATAATTTTATGGTTAATAATATTTGTGGCATCAAGTCACTACATTGTTATGCATATTCCCTCAGTGTTATTTTTCAACACATCATTGGTCAATTGGTAAGGCTTGTTTGACAGTAGAGCAAACTTTGATATTTCAATTTATACATACAATGGTTTAATTAGAACTTCTCAAATCTTTGCAGCTAAATGAACTTAGAGATATTCTTCTTTAGAACTCTTCAATTAGAGACATGCCTATACTCATACAAACTGCCCAAGTAAATGATGGGATTTTGTTGAAAATAACCCTATAGGCCAAACTGTGGCTACGAGTAACTTGCTTCTTGTCTCCTCTGCTATTAATAATTTTCCTAAGATTTCCGTACTTCATTCCTCTGCCAGTAACTAGCTTCTTGTTTCCTCCATTTTCTATGATTACATATTTTTATTAGTTCATTTAATTACCTGAACTAAGCATGTGAAGTCTATAGCTAAACATGCTACAAATAAAATCAAATGCAATTGTGACCATAGTGATGATGAAATAAATTGTAAAAATAATTTACTTCTCTTATGCTTTTCCTATATTTTAATCATATTTCATACTTTATGAATTCTCTCTTTAGCTCTCTATAGCTTCTCTGAAAAAATCATGTTTCTTTCTTTTGTTCGTTCATTTCCTTAGGTTAACAACCAGCTTTGATTACATTACATCTAAAATCTTGTTTCTTCTCTTCTTATTGGCATGTTATGTGCAGTGTTATTATTTTTTTCTTCACTGTCTTCCTCTTACTTTACTTTTGGTTGAAAATTAAGATTCTTTCAAATATTAGTAATTTGACTGAATTTGTTTCAACCAATTCCCTCTATGGAATTTTGTTGTTTGTGGTGTTATATATTTTACAAAAAAAAGGGTTAATTACCCCAATAGTCACTGAACTTTACCGAAAGTTTCCACCAGGTCACTGAACTTTGAAAACTACGTAGTTAGTCACTGAACTTTCTAAAATGCAACCCCATCCATCACTGAACTTTAAAAATCATCCCATTCGTCACTAAACTTTGCAAAATATTTCTACAGAGTCACTAAACTTTGCAAAAGTTTCCCAGATGGTCACTGAATCCAGTTATCATTTGGGAAACTTTTGCAAAGTTCAGTAACTAATAGGGTGATTTTTAAAGTTCAATGATGGATGAGGTTGCATTTTAGAAAGCTCAGTGACTAACCACGTAGTTTTCAAAGTTCAGTGATTTGGTAGAAACTTTCGGTAAAGTTTAGTGACTTTTGGGGTAATTAGCCCCTACAAAAAAATCACTCCATATCATATTGGTTCTAACATTTTTACCTATTATCAGCATTTAACCATATTTTTCATTATTGTATGTATGGATTCTTATACTTGTTCATATTTAAACTACGTTTGACGTAATATCTGTGGTAATATTTTTCCTTTATCTTCATATAGTTGCTTTTGCTTACTTTCAGCTCCAACTACCCGATAATTTTTCTTCATTTTTTAATTGACATAATGCAACCATGTGCTCATCGAGAGTCCCATTTACGTAAGCTCAAACTACTTTTGAGAGCATAATTTAGTCAAACGATGCATTAGTTCATCAATGACGAAATCAAAGATGAAGAGATCAATAACATCTGGATTCATTAATCATCGTAAAGAGTAATTCAGCCTATGTTATTTATAAATAATAATTCTCATGTTGTCCATATACGTAAACCTACAACACACCATAATTCTAAGCTTTCTAGTTCAACAAACGAGCCATCGAACATTTGTAATCCTGAATTACATGGAAGTTCTAACCAATTAAATGTACCATATATTGCATATGTATTACCGACTTGCACATATTGCAAAGATTGTCGTGCAAGAAAAACTTTAGTGAAAGTAAGGTTTTTTGTTGTTTTGATGAGAAATTAAAATCTGTATGTCTGATCCACCAATTGAACTATATAATTTTTTTACTCCTAAAGAACCTACATGTATGGAACTCTTTTTTGCCAGGGAATGCAATAACCATTTTGCCTTCATTTCATTTGGTGTAAAGTACGACAAAAAATTATTTAAACCATAAAGAGATATCTACACATTTAGGATTCAGGGACATGTATAACATTTTGTAATCCACTTACGCCAGAAATTAATATGCCTTTTTATACGCAATTATAATTTTATGATACAGATAATGAAGTTAAGAATCATGTAAAAACTTCAAAGAACTTTTTTCAATCTACTTTGATTAGTTTGACTAAAATCCTTAAAATAAATCTGTTTGTAGATTCTTTAAGTCTTTAAGTAATATGACGAATTTGGACTATCATAGAATACAAATAAGATACTATCCACGATTTGATTAAAGAATTTTCAATACTCCTACAACGTCTCAAGTGGCTGTTGTATGGGTCAAAGACGATGAGAATGCAAATGTTCGTACTCGAGACATTACTATCTATAGTCATTCTGGTGATTCATAAAAGGTTCATTACTACTATGGTTGTTTTGATTCTTTACAATATCCTTTGCTTTTCTCATATGAGGAATCTATTGAGCATGAAAGCAATAAGAGATGCAACATTAAATATTTCCAGTCTCAGCATCTGTCTGACTTGGATGGTTTCCTAGTATAGTTACGTCCGCATATGAAATTATGGAAAAAGAGGATGAAGGTTTATGTATGTATTTTCTTTACAATTTCTAATTTATACAATGTAAATTTAATAAATGAATATATACTTTTGACCTTTTTTTTTGCCATGTAGTGCTTAATAGAATGAAGAAACAGTCTCAAGTCTCTTATCAAGAATACTATTCGTACAAATTCCAAATTAACGCTTTTGGTAAGTCTTTATTGCTTCATACTAGTAGATTATTTCAAGAATTTGTTATAGATATGTATGTTAAGATTGAAACTGCTAGGTTAGACTGTTTTCGTAATAACTAAAAAGAAGTTCGTGCTAAACTATATCAAAGTACTATAGATAGTGTTGAAAATGGGGAAACGAGAAAGTACAAAATTGGAAGAAAATATGTCCTACCACAATCGCTTACATGTTGGCCTATAGACATGCTAAGAAGATACATGTATGCGATGTTATTTGTGCAACATTATGGAAAACTAGGCATCTTTTTATTATGACATGTAATTCAAATGGGCTAGAGATTAAGCAAGAACTAAAGCATAATGATGAAGTTCAAAATTGACCAAATCTAGTTGCACATATATTTAGAGCAAAATTAGAAAAGTTAAAAATGATTTATAAAAGAAAAATGCCATATTGTTACATATGTATATATGATTGAATTTCATAAACGAGAGCTCATCATGCCCATCTATTGTTGCTTTTCAAATCTCGCCAGAAAATTTGTTGTGCTAAACAGGTCAATACGATAGTATGTTGTGAAACTCCTGACAAAAATAAATACTTTCATCTTCATTCTATTATAGTTAAACATAATATGCATAGTCCTTACAGAAATTTTAATCCTAAAAATGTATGTATGGAGGCAAATAAAAGTTGTAAAAATAAATTACCTAGGGATTATTGTAACACAACTACATTTGGTGACAACTCATATTCGTTGTATAAGCGTAGCAATAATGTCATCTTTGTTAAAGTTAGCGACCAAATGTTAGACAATCGTTGGGTTGTACCATATATCCTTATTTAAGTGAGAAAATTGACTATCACATTAACGTTGAAGTATGCTCTTCTATTAAAACTATGAAATATTTGTACAAATATGCATATGGAGGACATGATTGTATTAATTTATCAATTGGCACAAATAAAAAAAACAGAGAAATAAATTGATAAGATTTCTGCTTACCAATCTATCAAATGGATATTTCTATCTGAAGCTATATGAAAATTTTTTCCTTTAAATTTCAGAGTTTTTTCCCACTGTTTATTCTTTATAGCTTTATATTCAAAATCATCAACAAGTAACATACAATAGTAATGATAATTTATGTTTTGTCATTGAGAACGAAAATACGAAGAGAACAATGTTGACATAATTCTTTCGAATGAATTTACTCGAACATTATTGTATTGAGATTTGAATACTAATACTAAAATCTGGACTCTGAGAAAGATGCAAATTGTTATAAAATGAATTGTCACAACAAATTCTTTTGAAGGATAATGATATTTCCTTCACATTCTTCTTAATAATATTCAAGGGCCAACTTCATTTCTTGATTTATGAACTTCAAATGGTGTAACTGTTACAACTTACAGAGAAGATGCACTTCTACATGCTTTCTTAAGGGGAGATAATCATTGTGAAGAATGTTTATCTGATGTTATTGTTTACAAAATACCAACTTTTTTAAGAAGACTATTTGCTATACACTACTTAAGCTTTGAAACCTTAAGAATCCAAAATTATTGTAAGATAAGTTTAGCTTTATATGATAGTTGATTATCCATATGAAAATACACCTACACAAACTTCTAAAGTACATGCTCTACAGGACATTGGTGGTCTTCTAGAATCATTAGGTAAAACATAAATGACTAGAGAATAGTTCCGTTCAGTGTAAATATAGATAATGATGAAAGGTTGAGAAGAATAGTTATAGACGAGATGAACAATTTGGATATCAAAGGAGGTTTTGCTTGTGTAGCAAGTTTAAATAAAAAACAACAATTTGCATATGATACAACTATAGAAAAAGTTAAATCACAATTACGTGGTTCTTTCTTCATTGATGGTTCATGTGGGACATATAAAACTTTTATTTTATCTAAAGTACTTGCGGTTGTGAGGTCTCAAAATTCGATTGCTTTAGCAACTGCATCTCTATTTCCTGGAGGTCGAACATCTCATTCTAGATTTCAAATTCCTTTAGAAACATGTGGTGAAGTAAATTGCTCCGCTAGCAAACAATCATCTTTAGGAACTTTACTCAGAATGTGTAAGTTAATAATTTGAGATGAAACACCTATGGTAAATCATTCTGGTGTTAAAGTGTAGATAAAATGTTCAGAGATAATACTAATTGTAATTTGTCGTTTGGTGGGAAAGTGGATGTTCTTGGAGAAGATTTTCATCAAGTTTTACTGGTTGTACTAAGAGGAAAAAAGAAGAAGATATAATAGAAGTTAGCTTAGTCTTCTCTGACCTTTGACATTTGTATGTACATTTACCATTGATTGAGAATGTGAAGGCTAAGTTGGATCCCACATTTTGAGATTATTTACTTAGAATTGGAGATGGAAGGGAAGAAGAACATAAGTGTAACTACATTAAGCTATCAAAGAGTATCACTTTACCATTTGAGGATGAAAATCAATTTCTAAAAATATTGATAAATCCCAGTTTTCCAAATATTGAAGCATATGCTGATAATTTACATATAATGGTAAATCGAGTTATTCTTATTCATGCAAATAAATGTGCTGATTTTATTAACAAAATTTTATTTGAATAAATTCCAGTTCAAACTTTCTCATATTTTATTTACGACGAAGCAATTGAGAAATCTCAAAGTTTGCGGGAAAATTTCTTAAATAATTTAACTCAAAATAGTACTCCACCATATGAATTGAATCTTGAGGTAAATTTTCTTGTGATATTATTGTGAAATATTAATCTTTCTTAAGGGTTATGCAACGTGGCACGTCTTACTTGTCGAAAATTTGATAATAATGTAATTCTTGCTGAAATCACAACTAGTGAATATTGCGGAAAACATATTTTCATACTGAGGATTCCTTCTATATCTCTTAAGATAGATCGAAACTCAATTCCATTTAAAGAACTAAACTTCCAATTAGACCATATTTTGCAATGACAATAAACAAATCACAGGGTCAAACACTTGATTTTGTTTGTTTGTATCTTCCAAAACCATTTTTGTGTCATGTACAACTTTACGTACATCAATAAAAGTTTTGCTGAAACCATCAACTTTGAAAAATTTATACAGTACATGTACTAAGAATGTTGTTTATAAATAAATTCTTTCTTTCATACATCCAGGGCGGAGGGAGAGGGGGACTATGGCCTAGAAGTAACATGGTGAAAAGCTAAAAAATAAATAAAATTAGCAGTGCCCAAAAAATTAATTCTCCAACTCAGAAGCAAATTCATGGTGAAAAACTAAAAAGAAAAAAATTTGCCCAGCCCAATTAATTTCATTTTCAACCCAAGTCCAACGTTCAATAATTCAAATTTAGTTTCAAACTCTGCAACAATTACATATTTTTTATTCATATTCATGATACACTAATAATTCGTCAACAAATTAAATATTTTATTTCACACTTAAAAAGTTCACTTATAATCAAATTAGTTTACTGTATAACAAATAATTTTTATTGATTAAACATAAATGACTTGTTTGTACAATATAAAATGCCAAATATTTGACTAAACTTAAAAGTAACTAAATATTTTCTAATATATTGCTTATTTATACTTGTGAG
>CAIGRO010297189.1:0-20997 GCA_903798355.1 Fraxinus baroniana
GTGGTGCATTAGACAAAACTCAATAGCATAATGAACAAGATTTTAGTTTCTTTCTTAGTTCTATCCAATGCGATCAAATCCTCCTTCCCTAATACGTTATTATTCATGGATCCGTACCATGATGCTAAAGATGATATTTTTTCAGAATGTTTGGATATACCAATAAAGTAAGAAAAATGTAATATTACCACTCATTGGTGCCTTTTCTTGCATGCTGGTGAAAACTCTCACTGCCAAAAAATAAAAGGTAAGCATCTGGACATCTATCAATCCACAAAGCTGCGTATACCGATGTGATAATCAACATAAACTTACCCATGGAACCTCCAAAATTCATTAACGAGGTCAAAAAGCTAAGCTCCCCGGTACTTTTGTTCTGCTCAAACAACAATAGACATTTGTTAACATAAAAGGGAACATTAGGGCTGGGCTCCCCAACTTTTTAGCAAGTGATATGGCTCCCTAACCTTCAAAAGTGAGGTTTTGACTCCCCAACCTAATCAAACAAGTGAGATTAGATCCTCACATGATGAAAACCGTTAGTTTGAGTGTTAAAAATCCAAAATTTCTTTCAAATTACTGTTATGCCTTTATTATTAATTAAATATTAAAATAATGAAAAACTATAATTAAATATTAAAATAATGAAAAACTAAAAAGAAAAAAAAAAAATCTGACAAACCTAAAAAGTAAATAATTAAGCTAGTTGTGTTATGAATTTGTACAACTAGTTTGACAATGTGTGAGGCGTAAAAATTTTGATCGTTGATTTGAAAAACAGTTTTGCAAATCAATGGTCAGATCCCAGTCAACTCAAATATTGTCAAATTAATTGTACATTTCTTCACCCATCTCTCTCTCTCTCTCAAATCTGTACATACGCATATACAAACATTTATCAACGGTGGCCAGCAAACAGTCTGGAAATCCACTGGCGGCAAGTCTCTGAGAAAGCAGCTCACAACCAAGGCAATAAAATCCGCCCCAAAACCGGAGGAGGCTTATCTGGTGGGACCTTTGGTGGATACAAATCTTTGGCAGCTAACTATTATGCCTATTCGGTTTGCTAGACGGATTAGGGGGTGAAAAGGCTTAGATTATATTTAGACTTAGGGTTAAAGCTTGCAGATGGGGATATAAGGGTAATAAATCTTTGATTTTGGGCTTCGAATTCAAATTTGCAATCACAAATGTAAAAAAATTGTGGGAATCTAATGCTTAAAAGGAATTTAGTCAAAAAAAATTAAAAATAAAATCAGACTTCTTCCCTATCCATTCTTTTTTTGATCGCTGTAATTGCCATTGCCACTGAGAGTGAAGAATTCATTGCAGGTGGTGGGAAAGATTGGGTCAGCGGCGGCATTGGTGGTTGGGGAGAGGGGGGAGAAGAAAGAATTTTTTCCTTGTCAATTCTATTTTTTTTTAATAGATTTTTGTTTGATTTTTTTTCTTTAAATATTTAGTTTTGAGTAAGGGCATAATAGTTTTTTTAGAGAAATTTTGAACTTCCGATGGTCAAAGAAACGGTTCCTCTCATGTGAGAATCCGACCTCACAATGGTGAATAGATTGGGTATTCAAAACCTCACTTTTAAAGATAAGGGAGCTAGTGCCACACTAAAGGAAAGGTTGGAGAGCTCAGCCCTGATTTTCCCAATGTAAAAACATAAGCCATTCCCATGAATAAATATTTTAACATGAAGTGGTTAGTTTATTTGCAGCTTTCTAATCAAGGATTACGAAATTGATAGAATATCAGTATTTCAACTTTAAGCACCAGTTGAAAACAGTAGTTCATTAATTACAAGATAGATGTCAGCCATGATATTATTTAGTAACAGGCTAATGCTTGCTTACAGTACTGTCCATGTAATGATATAGAAATAGATGTGTATGCTAAGTTTGAAACAGTTTCGTCTGTTTCATAAAATTCATTGCACATATCAGGAAAAACTGCCGATCTCTGCAAATTGTTTGGCAGGTGGATGATGCCCACAAGTTATTCTATTAACTGAGAGCAAGTTTTGCAAAGTTTTAAAGTACATCAACTTACTTGCAAGTAAAAAAAATTTCTAAACATATTTGGATAAATTACATTTTTCTTGTGAGTTAAAAAAGAATCAGTCAAAAATAAATTACTAATTTCCAACTTTGACCCAAAAAAGTTCAATTATTCTATGAAATCTAATTTAATCATAATTAAACTTAAATAACTACGATTTTCAAGATTAGGCAGAAATGCACCGAGTCTATTTAGGGTTATGGAACTCAAATCCTTAGGGCCCATGGGGAGAAAATTAGAAGATAGGAGTGATGAATTCCTATAAGACATTTTAGAGAAATGAGTCTCGTCACACTAAACCAATTTCAATACTCCAGAAAAGAAGATCCAGAATTATTATAATTATGCATCTCAGAGTATAAGCTAAGTTTTCTGGTTTGACATCCAAAAATAAATGCAGGGAGCGACAAACTTTGTTTCCTCAGATAGTAGCCATTAAGCCATTATCATTTCACCAACAATACAGAGCATTTAAGATCCTGAATATTGTGTGTAATTGAGTACAGGCCTTTTAGTACAACATTTCAAAAGTTATTGAAACATTCATAATATTATCCATTTAAAAGAGATAGAAAAGTAACACAAGGGCGAATTCAAAATTATAAGATTTTCCTCATAGGTAATCCTATTTTCAATTGTCCTATGAGTTAAACAATATAACCCTTTTAAAGGCAAAGAATTCACTTGATTTCTACATTTTACAAGGCTTTTCTTGCATTTCCTCTTTTTCATTCCTCAGAAATTACAATGAAAAACTTACGGTGTTGTGAAGACTAAGAATGTGATTAATTTCCAGTGCCTTCACCACTGGAATAAAGAAAGGAAAAGACTAATAGAGAAATTTACAAGTACTATGAAGTAAACACTAACCTTAACATTTTTCCAAATCTGTGGAACCCTCGCAAAGAAAAAAATTGCATGCTGCGATGCCTGTCAAATTTTGCTCCAAGTCAAGCCTCACAAATAAACATCGGGTTAATAAAAGACAAAAAAATGATGTCTTCTCAGGAAATTGCAGAGGAATACAAAATGGGCATAGATTTGGAGCATGTTTGGCTAGGGTTCAAAAATTTTACTTGTAAGTAAATTTGAAATATAGAATTTTTTTATTGATTCAGTAGAAAATAAGTTAGTTACTTAGCCCTTGTTTGACCCCAATTTTTTAACTCTCATTTTCAAGCACACATTTTATGAGACCCCAATTTTTATCAAAATCAACTAAAAATCTGATTTTTAGACCAGACTGGGGCTTATTTTGATAGTAAGGTAATTACTTTCAAAATGAATAACTATTTTTAATTAAACTTAAAAAACACTAACATATCCAAAAATGTTTGGGAACAAAAAGTTGCATAAATAACTTTAATTTTCTTTAAGATTAGCCAATACTCTAAAAGTGATAACAGCACGATAACTAGTAGTGGCTCACATATAGGGCTTCGAAAAGAAGGGGATCGATTTGACCGGCTAAGATAGTAGGCGCTACACCACAGTATCTGTTGTCAATTTATTAAGGAAATGCAGAATTTATTTGTAACACCAAGGAGGGTGCTTCACAAGTATACTGAAAAGACCGATAAATACACGCATACACAATTCTTTATTATATTATAATCTATACACTGGAATAATGGATACATTAATGCCCTGATCCATGTCTTGGTTCCCATAGGTTGAGAAAAATAGTAGATGATTGCAACTAGAATTATGGCTGCAAAGCACGAAATACACAAAGTATTAGAAACATTAAATTTTCCAGATGAATTTGTAGAAGCAAATTAACAAACTTGTTCAGCGAAGCTTAGAAGGTTTACTAAGTAAAATTACTAAAAAGTAGAAAATATATAACTTCTGTTGATAGGTGCAAATTGGGAAAAGTTACTTATTTGTCACTAAGGTGAGAGCTATATTCAAAACAAGTTAAATAGACATAGGAAGCAAACTTTTACTCTCTTTTTTTTTCAAGCTCAAATAACATTCTCTAACAGCATTTGTATTAGTGATGACAACAAACTGCTTGAAGTAATCGTAGCGATGACTCAGGAATGAATATAAAGAAATATGATTTGAAAATTTTCTTTAATTTTGCTAACTGAAGTTGGAGAAATCGGATTGAAGTCATTGAGAACAGATTTTTTTAATTTTTTTCTCTCTCTCTCTCTCTCCTCTTTTGTTCTCTTCTTGTCAAAGGCGAGAAAAAAAAAATAAAAAAATCCAGATCCAGTTTACATACCTTGGACCAGAAGGAATGCCAACTCTCCATATGCTGAAAACGGAAGCCCTTTGTGTAGACAATATGCCAAAGCAATAGTATAACCAACAACCTCAAGTTCGAAGGCCACAACACTTAGTCCCCTGATGCTCTTGTGTTTCAAAATTTTTAGTATCTGAACAAGAAAAGCAAATGAATTAAATGGCAGTTGCAAGCCGAATCACAAGTTCAAACAAAATGATTACGGTGACATAGGCTGTTGATTATTTTATCTGAGCAATTTCTACCTTTTTTGGCAGCCATTAGATTTTGATCTTTAATTTGTTAACATTTTATCTCTTTCATTTCCTTCAAGTGTGATAAATCCCACAATTCCAGCCTCAAACATAATCATGTCAACAGTTCTGAGGTTAGAATCGGAGTAACATAAAATACCAAGATTGGGCTTCTAATTGGACAAAGAACCGGCAGCATATAAAAATGGGCATTATTAGAACAGCCACATAGTTTCATGTGGTGTAAAAGAAATATATCCCAAGACACTCCTGAAGTCCAAATAATTATTGTTAGATTTTTGTTTCTCCAACTATAAACAAGTTAAACATAAAATTGATGATCTGGAAATCCAAATTTTTACACTGGAAAATGTTCACTAGAACTTCAATAGTTCCATAATTAAAAATTAAATAAACATGATTAAAATCAAGTTTCGATTCTTGGAAAATAGAACCAATAATTGAAAAGCTAAATCAGCTTTATCCCTTTTCATATACGAAAGAGGGAATTATGAAAATGATAATAATCCTGTGAATTGTTATGTTACCTTGGGTTACTCCAAGATTTCCAATTTGAATCACATACCAAAATGTAAATCACTGAAAGCAAAATTAATTATACCATTAAACAAAACCCATGTCAAAGATCCAAACATTCTTAATTTTTAACCAAAAATAGCATAAAAAAGTCATAACACGTTGAAATATAACTCAAATAATGAAAAACACCCAAAACAGTTACAAAGATTGATTTTTGTATAAGATTAATGAGAAAATATTTACCTGAGGGAGTTTGACAGTGGTAGAGGCTGCGACGATGCAGTAACCAAGAAGCTTTGATATCAACGGAAGCAAGCAGTCCTTCTCTGGGAATTCACCGCTGCTCAGTGATCCCAGCGCACAGCTAAAATCCATTCCAAGAAACTTCATCTCAACCATTCCGTTCGGTTTAGAAATTTACCAATTAATTTACGAAAATATTGCAGTATATTTGTATTATTCAGAGCGTCCTCCGTGACACGATTCGATTTGATTTGATCCCCAGAGTAGAGGAAGAAATGAGGAAATACGTGGAAAGGGGCTGTTCACTATCCCATATTTCCACTATGCCAAGTAAATAGAATAAAAAAAAACGAAAAAATTAAAATATAATTTCACAAGAAAGAGTCAAAAATACCCCCCACTCTCCCTCACAGCCCAAAATCGACCAAACCTCATAGCCGAAATCGACCAAAAACCACCTCCAAAAAAGTCGACGAAACCGACCACGAAGTCACCAGCGCTGACAACCACATAGGCAACCCCGTCACCAGGGAAAGAAAAGGTTAGTTGTTGTGATTAAAATCGGTTTTTTCATATAAGTAATTCGAATAATTTTTACATTTTTTTTTTGTTTATTTGTTCATATATAAGTAGATTTGCTTGAGTATTAGCTATTTGTGGAGAAATGTTGGTGTTTATACATGTAAAAGCTCCATTATTGGAGCTCTCTATTGTCGGAAATGGAGATTTTTTGGTGATGTGGACGATTGTTAATAGCCAACTGGCTAGGCAGAATGTTAGCAGTTGGCTGCTAAAAGTTGGGCCTAGCTGGCCACGTAATTTTTTTTTTTAATCTTGTGCGTGTGTGTGTGTATTACTTACTTTTAATATTTTCCCTTTGTTTAGATTTTTTATATATAATATAATTAAATGAAGAAATTTTTAAATTGATAATTTACCAAAATGAAATATTCTTTTTAACGAATTTAGCAAATTCTTTTTTCCTTTTATTTTTTAATTTAAATTTTTTTCTTCCGTGTAGTTATTACAATTCAGTTCACTTAATTTCTCTGAAATTATGTTGTATTCCATTATCTTATGTTCGATGTGCTAATATTTAAATTTTTGAAGCATGGAGTACTATTTGGACGCGACTTTGAGACAAATGTCGGGGAAGGCTACTTGGAATGTAGCCATGGTAGTTACACTATCGTATTGGAATTGTTGGATGAGCAGCATGCAGATATGCTACGCCGATTCCTTCTTTGGCCCATGTACGAATTGAGAGATGTGTAGTTCTTAGGGCAGATCATTGATATCCTACTGTATTGATTGTTGAGTCAAATCGACGGCGATACCCTTCACTTCGATTTCGGGGACAAAGTCGTCAGTTTCTTTATGTTTGAGTTTGCCCTGATCACTGGACTGGAGATTACGGGTGATGATGCAGCTTGTGCTGGTACTCAGAGAGGCAGCAGGCTGCCCAACACTTACTTCCAAGGACAGGGGACGGTGCTTCTGCCGCAGCTGATGGACATGTTTAGAGGGTCTGGCCATATGTTAGACAGACTGAAGCTCGGTCTGGTCTACATCCTTGAGAGCATATTGTAATGTCACCACAGGAAGACTACGATCGACCTCTTCTATTTGGAGATCGTCGACGATCTTAATGTATTCAACACACATCTGTGGGCCTAGAGATGTTTAGAGGATATGGTGCATGTTTTCACCAGATTACACTCAAGGTCGAAGGGGGCTATTTGTAAGTACAATACATATGGATTGCTTAAGGTTGTGTAGGTAAATGTTTGACATAATTGATGTTAAAATATTGTTTATGATACATATGAATATAATAATTGTAAGTGTTGCAGATTTGGACGTATGAGACTGTCCCCCTCCTAGGTACCCGGTTTGCAAGGAGAGGGGAGACACGCTGCCCTCAGATGTATCATTGACGAATATTCCGAGTAGAGGGATGTCCAACTAGCAAACAGTTATCAACTCTCCTCGATGACCCTTAGATGAGATAATACATTTGCGATCACATGATCACTAACTAGTCAAAATGTAGATATGTCGCTTGAAGTCATAACTGAATTGATGTCGTCGATAGAGGAGTAGGAGGCTCGTGGTTATGCGCTTGAATTAGTCACTCCACACAATGAAGAAGATCGAGTGTCCGATTCCATCGTAGGTCGTAATAAGGTATGTGAATTGAATATAATTTATTGATTACAGTTTTGTATACGTTGTCGGAGTTTGAATAGGTCGTCGGAGAGAGAAAGAGAGAGAAGTGAGAGAAATGAAGGGAGAGAAGGGAGATAAATGAAATAAAATTAGGGTTTGGGTGTGTATATTATTTAATTATTAATTCAATACTTGAATTTTGATTAAAAAATCTCCACACCTAATTTTTGCACTTTGAAATTTAAACACCTGGATTTATGTAATTTTCCCTTTAAAAAATTTTTTTTTGGCCCAATTGAAGTCGTCTTCTCCCTTCTTCCTCATCTTCACTTCATGACATGTATGGTCTTGCAGCTACCAGTTCCCCTGCGCATGTAAATTTCAACGAATCCAATACGCGTGGTCGTGACTCCTCGTCGGGTGCTAGATATGCCACTGGTCCCAATTATTGAAGTAATATTCAGTTCATCATATTCATATCATATCCTTCCAGATGAGGAGTTTCTTTTATAATTTGACTTAAACTCTAAGGAGAGTGATCGCCAATGATATTGTAGGTAATTTTATCTAAATGATCGACACATCTTCGATTGTAGTATCATCGATGATCATCGACATTGTTTTCATTAATAATCATTTTCTAAATTATCATTGTTCTCGAAAAGTTTTATCAGAACTAAATATTATTTCAATACATTATGTTAGTAATTTAATAACTAATCTACAACACATAAAAAGTGTAGATAGATGACTAACGTTGTTAAGTGGGCATAGCCGAGCCACTCAACTCGATCTGGGAGGACCCAGCACCTGGCCAGCCCTAGTGGCTGCCCGTGCTGGGTCCGTCGGGAGTTTGAGGAAGAAGAAGACGCCGACGCCGGGAAGAAATGGAGAAGGCAGCCGGTGGAATTTTTTTTTCCTTTCTTATTTTGTTTTAAGCATTTGGGCTTGATTAAGTGTTTGGGCCTTTCTATTTTGCAACCCGTTAGCTACAATCAAAACCAAATCCAATCAATTCTAAAATTCCCAAACGGAGAGGAAGAGGAGGGAGACGAGATTGACCGACGATTGGCTGCTACAGTCTGTGCGTTGCGTGTCTGAGTGGGTCCGCCACTATTGCTGACTACGACTAGCATCTTCGACGTCTCGCTAGGCCACTGGCTTTCACTAGAATCGCCGGTGCATCTATGTGTAGGTATACGATAAAATCCACATTTTCAGTGAGAGCACTCGAAATTGTTTGGTTTTGTTTACATCCATTGTTAATCACTTTGTGTTGGTGGTTTTGAATGGGAATTCTTTTTTGTTGAGCTAGGGTTTTGATTTTTGTGAAAGGATGGTGGATAGTCCAGGTGGCAGTGGGAGTCACAAGAGTGGCGACGGCGTTGGCGTGGATACGAGCCCCGTCCTAGTGTTCGGGAAAAAAAGTAGGATAGTTTCCTCCCAATCGCGAACATAGGTCCTCTATTTTCATTTTTTATGTTCCTTCGTTGTGTTATTTGTGTAGTTAATTTGTTTGATTTATTATTTATGTTCATTCAGTGTTTGTGAATTGTGAGCATGTTGGCTGTAGTAATATTGTGACTGTGACTGTGAGGATCTTGAATTTTGTGAATTTGAAACTTGGGGATTTTGTGAATTCGAGAATCTAAGAATATTGAGGATTTTGTTGCTGAATGTTAAGGTTTATGATTTATGAAAATTGAGAAATTGAGAATATTTAATATACGTAGACTGTGAAATTGTGAATTTGATTTGCGTTAATTTTGATTTGTGAATGGTGCTTTGGGAATTTAAGTTTTTGGGAAATTAGAGATAAGCGAAAAAATTAATAGAGAATATATTAAATAATTTTTAATGTTATTTAATTAAATATTAGTAAACGATTTCGCTCTTACGATTGCTGATTGTCGACGTTGATCGATCAACGTCCGTCCAAACTGAGCTTCACTGTTGGGACCGCCACTGCTCGCTCCCCGTTTCATTTGACACGATTCAATTAACCATCACCCCATTTTTTTTAATATTATTCTCTACATCCTTTCCCCACATTTCGATTACCAAGAGATTCAAATGGCTTCATCAACATCAAAATATCTGTCAAAAACGCCTCCCACTTCATCTACTGTGTATTGAAAGAATCAAATAATTAACTTGGTTAAATATTTTTTAGTATATCACTTCCTCTCTTTATTAGTTTTATTTCATGCATTTGCAGAAACCATATCAACAAATAACGATAGCAACTAAAAATTGATAAGAAACTTGAATGCGATTTAGTATTATGCTTTTAAAAGGAAAATCTTCTTGACATTACTCGTAAATTTTCAAATACTTTTATCTTAAAATATAATGTGCAATGCACATTTATAAACTAGCAAGTATAAGATTTAAGGACTTTTTGTTAGGAAAACAATGGTCATACCCCATCAAAGAGGTCATTTACTTACGAGGTCATACCCAATAGTCAATTAATTCGTTTATTAGGAGGTTCTGAACAAAAAGTATACCCAATAGTCAATTAATTCGTTCATTGGGAGGTTGTGGACAAAAAGTGTATTGGATAGATATTTCCATTCCGAAATCTTCTCCATCTTGTTGGAACTGCTCTCTTCGAATTCCTTTGTAGGCAAGTTGAATTCAATCAGGCTCGACTGAAGGGGGAGGGTTAAATAGTCCGACCTACCGGGGAGAAGATGGTTGCCATGAAGGGTAGAGGAAAAAATATCATTTAAAACTAAAAATAGTTATTCTTAACAATTGGCAACTTAAAAAAAGAAAAGAACTAGATTTAGGTGATGACATTGACTTATACTCGTTTATGATCGATGATTGAAACTCTTGTCGATAATTGCTTACGACATTATTGACGATATGTTTTCGATCATTGTTGAAATGGTATATCGTTGATTACTAAAAGTATTGTTATCTGTATTTTCATCTGAATGATCCATATATTTGATTTAGTGATCATTTGCTTCATCAATTTTTTAATGTTCTCTTGAAAAGAAAAAAAAAACAATTGTAATTTGTCAGTTGAGCTACCTAAAAATAAAATTACATTTACAAGAGAATGCTTAAAAAAAAAAAAGGAGAAATCAATTTGTGTTGAAAAAATCCACAGAAATGCAACAGAATAGAGACAATAGTAGTTCCCACCGTTTATTTAAAAAGAAAAAAAAAATGTGCGGGTCCCACCTTTGTGTGAGTATTGTATTGCATTTCTGTGAAATTTTTTTCCGTACGTGCAACACTTTTGAAGAAAAAAAAAAGAAAAACAAAGAAACTTTATACTCTTTAGCATGTGTCTTGGAAGGTGTTCAATGTGCAACTTCAAAGTATCTGATAAAACTAATATTCGATAATAATTCTCTCTATAAAAAATAACAAAAATAAAATTTAACCCCAGAAACAAGGACAATTTTGAAAACATGAACATGGATGGCGGAGCAGCCGGCGATTCCAGCGCCACCTCCGCCGTGTCGCAGCTAACCCACACCATGTGGCAGCGGTACCAATATTTCTTGGACAAATCAACGCCGCTAGTGCTGTACCGTTGGATCTTCCTGTTGGTGATTGCATTCATCTACGCCGTGCGTATGTACGTTGTTCAGGGGTACTACATCGTCACGTACGGGCTGGGAATCTACGTCCTCCAGCTGCTGATTGCGTTCCTTTCGCCCCAGATAGACCCCGAGATCCAAGAGGTTACCGATGGGCCCGCCCTTCCGACCCGAGGCTCCGACGAGTTCCGGCCCTTCGTCCGTCGCCTCCCTGAGTTCAAGTTCTGGTGAGATTCTTAATTCCTTGATCTATTAATTCCTATAACATAGATTGAAGGGTGAAAGTAAGCTCCTATTTGATTTTGCTAAAAAATATTTTTTTTAGTATATTTTGATAAAAGTTATGAAATGTGTGGTTGAAAAATTGATAAAAATTGTGGCTCTCATGAAATGTACGGTTCAAAATAAGTTTGGGGGGGGAAATGAGTTTAAAAAATGGTGCCAAACAGGGGCTTAGGGGGGAAAATGAGTTTAAAAAATGGTGCCAAACAGGGGCTTAAAATGCAGCGAGATCTGGTTTTACTATAAGAAATTGGTCATATACCAAGTCTAGACGAACCCATGCCGAGGCGAATGAATGTTCATGCGCCTTGAGGGACAAGGTGTTAATTAGGGAGTTGAGAGGAAAAACCAGTTGCATTGATTGGCCAAGACGATGTATGGCCTAAATATGTCAGTGAGAAACTAGTTGCTTTGTTGATTGTTTGGCGGCTTAGACTTGGATTGGGATAGGTTTTATTAGCATATGTGTATTTTGGATGAATATGGGATCTTAAAAAATGATTGCTGTTTTAAATGGCCAATATTCATATTTAATCGTTCTAATTTGCAGTATTGGAGTATATTTTTGTAATTCGGTAGGTTGAATATCCAATNTTGGAGTATATTTTTGTAATTCGGTAGGTTGAATATCCAATATTGGAATTTTATTTGTGTGATTTGTTATGGTTGGAGTTGTTCTGGCGTGACTAAAAATGGGTGACTTTGGGTGTTTTGGAACTTCACCATGAAGTCAATTTTGATTTGTTTTTAAGTTGAGAAGGCATTGGTGCATATAAATGTAGTTGAGAGCCATCTCTTGCTATTTTAAATGTTGTTTAGTAAATGTTCTTAAGTTTTATGCGGCTGAATTTATTGTAGGATATTGATAGTGAAGGATAAAAGTTACCTTATAAAGGGATCTTTCGCGTAACGATTGTGGGTTGGGGGGGGGGGGGGAGGGGGGGGGGGGGGGGGGGTTTCAATTTATTATTAGCTAATAATAATATGATACCATGAGTTATTAGCTGTACTCCGAGGATCAAAATGATTTACGAGACTATTTATTTTGAGGTGATTGGAGGAATGAGGTTGAAGGTATTAGGGAAACTGTCAAATAGTAGTAGAGCTAGGATTTGTTATTTGGGGGGCCCAACAATAGTCGACGGTGATACGATTGACAGTAAACAATAAAGCTATTAGAATTGAAAATAAATAAAAATGTATAGATATGATGTGTCAAGTATATCTTGCCAACTTTACTCGTCTAAAAATTAGCTCGTGCATCTCACACGCTAATGTTAATGAAATTATGTAAAAAGAGCGAAATATACGATGGAACTTAAAGGATGAGGTTTGAAAAGTTTGATTTTAAAGGTTGGAACGAATTTTTCTAGAGGTCCTAAAGGTTGGGGACTGATTGCACAATATTTTCCAAGTAAAGAAGGAAAAGTAAGATTGTGGTTGGGAGGATTTAAAACCTTGTTTCTTAGATAAAAACTTTTACCATTATGCCCCGTTTGATTGGGCTATATTATCCATAGAAAATGGAAATTAAGCCCCCGTTTGGTACACATTATTTCTAAGAGAATGCATTTTTTTGGTTGATGTGATGGAAAATATGTGGTTGAAAAAGAAGAAGAAGTTATTGATGTGATGAAAAATATTATTTTATTGGAGAATGTGTAGTTGAAAATAAGTAGAAGAATGAAAATGAAAAAAAGAATGTGGCCCAAACAAGAGCTAAATTCTATTTCCACATTTTTGCATATTTGATTGACTAAATTTTTCATGAAATTGGTTTTCCACATTTTCATGATTTTTGAGGAAAAGCTTTTCCCATGAGTCTGGTGGGAAAAGATTTTCTAGGCAACTCTTTATTTTTATTTTTTATTTTTTATTTTTTATTTGTTTGGAATGGAAACAAATTCTATCCCCAATTGTAATAAATTTCTCTCCTTTAATGGACAATTTTCATGAAAAATAAAGTCAAACAAACATAAAAAGATCCAAAATTTAAATACTTTCCGGTGAAAATTATACCACTCAAACACAATTAATTGACAATTTCCACTAAAAAAAGTTCTAGGCAATTCAATTCCCTGAAATTCATTTTCTTTCCTCCCAATTTCATTCTTTCAATCAAACGGACCCTTAGATGAGTCTTTTCTTTATTTTTATTTTTTTTCAAATTTAAATAGAAAAAATAAAAACTAAAATCTAACAAAACTTTGGGGGTCCAGGATCCCCTTGGCTCTGCCCCTGAGGACAGATAAATAAGGATTCCATTATACCATGTGGATCTTTTCCTGTTATATTTTCTTCTACTCACTTGATAGAGTTAGTGACAATTGCACGATTTAACTTATGAATCATTTAAAGGGTGTGTTTTGAGCCCCATTTTTTGAAAGAATGGTTTTGTAATAGTGAATTTTTTTTATTTTTATTTTTTGGGAAAATGTGATTAAAAAGTAGGAAAAATTTTTAGATTTACTTATAAAATTATTTTATTAGAAGAATGTATAATTGAAAATGAGATTTTATATAATTGGGCTCAAACAGGGGCAAATTATAGATGATGCCTAAGAAATGGAGCGAAGAAGGATCAAAAGTGAGTTATTGTAAGATTTCTTGATCCATCCCTTATATTGAAAGTTTATAGCATGTTTGGCTAAATTTAAAACCTTTTCTGAGAAGCATCACTGTTAATTCTTCTCAAAAAAAGTTGCTTATAAGCACCCTTTAAACTTAGCCAAACATGCTCTGGTAGTCATTTCATAAATCAAAGCAAGTCAATAGTCCATGCGCTCAAGATATCCATTAAATCATGCAAACAGGAAGTGCATGACTAACCATTTATACTTTGATTGGTTTATTCTCAACTACATATGTATAAATTATATCCTATCCCTAGTCCAGATGAGCCTAGTAAACCATACAAAAGGTGGAATTTTGATTAACCACGTGTCTCAAGGTGTGGCTTAATCATAAAGATAGGTGAAAATACAAGGATTCCTCTCTATAGGATAGTAGTATACAGGTAATGTAACTCCTCTAGCTCTAGGGACTCGTGACATTATTAAGATCTTAAATTTGCAAAATTCTACCTAGATTGTTCATAAAAATGTGAAAATTAACTTGGACTAGAAGCATTAAGGTTTCAGAGAATCCGTTGCAAAACTAAAGAATTTTTTTTTTTGGAAAATTTGTATTTTCAGCTTGTACAGGTTTGGGAACTAAATGAAATCCAAAATTTACAAAATTTAAACTGTGTGCATCTTACACAGAGAAGAATTACATGTCAAAATTTCGTATGCAAATTCAATTGATAGATGGGTCAAAATTGTTTTCAAAACCAGATCTATCTGTTCTCGGGTACATTCTGGCACCCCTCGGGAAAACATCCATAACTTGAGTTTTACGAGATAAAAATTCATGATTCCAAATCCTAGAGATAGATAACTCATATGGCTACCTTCTCCAACCGGAATCACCTCAAAATTTTAAGTATTTTGATAGAGGTGAATTTTTATACTTAGGGACAGAAACTGAAAATATTTAAACACTGGTGTTGCAACTCAAATGATCTAAATAACCACAATAAAAATATCCTATCCACCATGAAACAATTTTCATCAAACAATTCAGTGTTCAAACTTTCAAGAAATACTAACTTCAAATATTTCAAAATTTAAAAAATTAATTGAACAAAACATGACTTAAGTGATGTCTTTTGGAGTTCACATCAAAGCACCATGGCTCTCATGCACGTTGCCATTGATCGCCTTAATTTGAAATTGTTAGGGGGTTGAGTGTTTCATAGAATCACTCAATAGACTCGGTACACACGTTAAATCCAAATGTATCATACTTTAAGCATATATTCATATCATTTAAACTTTTAATAAGCATATCGATGATCAAGCAACATACTAACATTTGGTGCACTACTACGCCACCAATTTCACATTTTTGGTGCACTACTATGCTACCAATTCATATTTAAACCCCATAAGGAGCCACATATAACATATAACCACATCTATACATGATAAAATATAACATGAATTGAAATAAAACACGGTTTGAGTCCGTCTCCTTTGAAATATGTCTTAGGGTTTGAGCACCATGTGTGTGGACTTCAAAAGTACTAATTCTACAAATTTCATGCAACGCCTTTATTTTTCTTTCCTATCCTCTTCTCCAATATATTTCTTCCCCCTTTTCTTTCACTTATAGTCGTAGCATGTGCTTGTATTTGGTTACAATCGAGTCCTAATGGATGAAATTCCTTCTTGATTTAGATGAATTTCAATTCAACTAGGAGTCCTAGAATCTGGAATTAAATCAATCACTAAACTCCCTAAATTCCTGGTAATTAGGACTATCATGTTTGAGGTCTCTTGAAAATGTGATTGAGGCTTATGAAAAAATAAGATAAGCTAAAATTTTATAACTACTTCGACTCGATTCCTATATGTCCAAATGAATTTTTTTCTTGAGTTCTTTATCCACGAAATAATTTGAACTTCAATTAGAGCCCAATATTGGAATACTGATGCCCACAATTACAATAGTTGAATATTTAATCTCTTGATATCGAATATTCCATAGAAATTAGAAGTGTTAACTGAATAACGACTATGTAACTACTAACTCTAATACAATTTGAGGATAAAATATAGCTTAAACCTTAAGTATAATTTGTCGCAAAATAAATTTTCATGCGTAAAACGTAATTAAGGCTTAGACCAAGTGAACATACTTAATTACATGACCAACTTGAAGCACATAAATTGGAGAAAACTTGTACTAACACGAATTTCTTCCTTACAAGAATTTGGGAAAAACTATCGCTTTTAAAATATGAAATATTTTGATCGCTATATGTAACTATTATTTGCCCCCCCTCCCTCCCTCCCTCCCTTTTGGGGTTCTGGTTAGCTAATTTGATAATGTGTTACAAGCTGAACTCTTAAGATCGAAATGACTCTCAGATCATACTTATTTAAGGTGATTGAATGTAGTAGAACAGTACGAGGAAAAGAAACACGAATAAATAAAGATTTTATTAAGTTCCTAAGCTATTTCAATTTCACTATGAACCTCTTTTACTGTTATATAGCCTTAACTAACGCCATAGTCGTTGACAACCGCGTGATTTGAAAACTAACTAATTAACCATATAATTTATAGATGATGCCTTAAGTAACTGCTAAAAAGAAGTAGTTTGTAAGATTCTTGATCCATCCTTGATGATATTTGAAGGTTAATTGTCCAATAAATCACACAGCAAATCAGTAGTCCATGTGCCACAAGATATGGGCTATGGCATTCAGACAGGTGCATGAACAAAATCTGTTTCGAGCAGTCATCGGTTTATAACCAACTGTACATGTATAAGTTTATATCCTAGACCTGGTCTAGGTGATCCTAGTGAACCATACAATGGGTGGAATGCCGACCAATCATACGTGATAATAGATATATCTCAAGGCATGCTTAATGCAAAACTAGGTGAAAACTCTACAATTCTCTCCACAGGGTAAGAGTATATGCCTCAATATTATGTTTATATGGGCAGTCTACAAGTTCTGGTTAGCAGCGTTAGCTATACTTTGAGGAAATTTGGGAAACAAAGTAGAAAAGTTCGAGGAGAAAAAGACAAAAATTAAGGATTTCATTAAGTTCCCAGGTCATTGTACTATAAGACTCTTTTGCTGCGTTCTCCATTCATTGGCAACTGCCCTATTTACAATTCCAGACCTGGTCTGTTGATAAGTGATAAGATTGTGATTACAGACAGAATAATTACATAGTGGTGCAAGTTGAGGAGATGAGATCATGCAATATCCACTTGATCTTGTTTAAAGCTGCTTTACAGAGTGAACATTTTCCACCACATCATTATTGTGTTGGCTCACACAAACCATTAGCTTGCAGTGCTTCTTGTGCATATGATTTGGATGAGAAAAATAAAGTGAGTGCTACTGGATGTTGTATCCTGTGATTTTCCTAATCTCCACCTCCTCGATCTTTTAAGACTTGAAATTCCAGACAGCATAATGTCACATTGAAACAAGTAGACATTCATACTTGTCACCTTTCCATAAATAACATGATGGTTTGGTTTTGTCGAGTATGGTATTACATAGCTTATGTGATTCCTCAAAATACTCTGTTATCTTGACAGTGCAATCTTGAGAATTACAGTTTTTCATAGATTTAGAGGAGCTTTAGTTTTCTATTCATTTGAAAAATGAGTTTTTTCTCCATGTTCCTATTCCTATCTTGAGGGTTTTGGCTTCACATGCCATCTCCATTTCCCCGTGGAATTGGGCAGTGTCAATCTACCTGGAGATAATCATCATTTAGCAGTTGCTACTGACACAAAGTGCTAAATGTTCAATGTAGATGTCACTGTTACCTTTTAAAGTTATACCAATGCTGAGTAAGACATACTGAGTTTGTTGTTGTCTATCAGTGCGACACTATTTTTGGATCATCTGTTGCAGTTGATACCTTTTATCATGGGAAATGACCTTGTCCAAGAGTCCTATCTTTATGTCGACAGTTTCTCACTGTGGAAATTCTCCAACTTCAACATTTTCCTTTTTCTTATAACTTTCATATATATTAGTATCTTTCCCGCTGTTGGAATTTATTAGCCAGTTTCTTTTATTTTAGTCCTATATAATTCTGATCTTTGACCACGAAATGGATGGATTGATTTGGATGCTTCTAATGACAGGCATTCTCTCACAAAGGGCTTCTGCTTTGCTTTTGTACTGACGTTTTTCAGTGCATTTGACGTGCCTGTGTTCTGGCCAATTCTATTGTTCTATTGGTTTGTGCTATTCATTTCAACAATGAAGCGGCAGATAATGCATATGATCAAATATAAATATGTTCCCTTCACTTTTGGGAAGCAGGTATGTTAGTGTATGTATTATTAAATTTAATATTTTATTTCCTATCGTGATACCACTTTCAATGATAAAAGCATTTCCCTCTGTATTCAGCGTTACTCTGGGAAGAAAGCAACTCCAATTGATGACTCAAGCACTGTCAGGCCTTAAGGTTTCAGGCAGGTCTTGGATTTAATGCTGAAGACATGTTTATGTTTAGGGCCAAAAATTAATTTTAGAGGAGTTCCATGCTCCTAACATTCCATTGCTGGGCATGAGCAATTTATTGTACAGTTCATCAGTGATTTTTTAGTACTCTTTACTTTGGAAAAGCCAGCCAATACCCTTTTTTCTTTATTGAGTGGTAATATAGTTCAATGCTGTACCTATATCAGAGTAATGCGATGGATAAATTCTGTTCAGTTCTAGCTCCTTGAAAATGCTGACATATAATGTTTCTCCGCACTACTTGTAGACATTCATGCAATTTGAGATTTTTATGATACATGATATTACAATTTCTTGTCACCTTAAAATGGAAATTCCAGGTGAATGCGTTCTGTTGCTAGAAATCTGATTGTACAGCCTCTTTCCCAGTCCCATCTTTGGTATTTTTTTTGGGGGGCAAAAGGCGTTTCAGGGTTAATGTTGCCATTTTATTTGTGGTGCACTGTTGGAACCTGGATGCTCCATTCCCCTTGAGATCAAATTCTTGGTGGGAATAATCAACCTTCATATTGTTTTAATAACGTTACATGCTCTTTTTAATGGTTTTTTTTATGGGTTGTGCCGCCTAGGATAGGTGGATCTTGTAATTGTTATGTTTCATTTTGATAGGTGCACCTGGCATGGTATTCCATGACTAAAAAATATATCGGTGTGGTGATATGAGTCGAGTGTTACTAGTGTGTGTTTGTTGAAGTATATGTGGCTAAGGAGGATTGATTATGCAAGATCTCTCCAATGGAAAGTACGATCGAGGTCTAAGAAGTTCTGAGTTTTGAGGAGAACCCATAAATGACTTGCAGGAAGAGGAGAGTGGACACCGGTGGGATGACTTTAACATAAAAATATAGCTACCGTTCACCTTTTGGAAATTAAGGCAAGAGTTTGCCCAGGAGTAGCCGTATGAGACGAAAATCTCACGTGCGTCCATGTACCATGAACCAGAAGAAGATTAGGCAGTGTGAAGCAGCACCTATAGGAGTTTGTCATTGAAATGCTATCTATCCTAAAAGATAAGGAAATGTAGGACAAGTTATAATTGGAGAGGGGCTGGAATTGATGTCCCTATATAGAGATGCCCTTCTGCCCTAAAATTTCGTGGTTGTCAAGTCTCAGTACTAGTCTCCACTGTGGGGTTCACATTATTATCACCTTGTGTGTTCATTTTTCAACAGTGGATACTCCAGAGAGCATCTATGGTTAAGTTTGAAAATATTGCTTATAATTAAATTTAGTTCAACACGGGTTGGGACGAGCCTTTTACGTACTGGGCTGCCAGGTAGTGGCCGAGCGGCACATTTTGAGACTTCTAGTTGAACATTATTCTTTTTCCCCAAGTCCGTGATGAACTTGCGAACCAACACATTTTGACACCCTTAGTTGAACAATATGATACATGATTGTATCTAAGATGGGGTTCTCTTGAGCAAGTCCTTGTCGAATGCTCTGTCACTCACTGATTGATTGAGGACCACCATTTTTGAATCTCGTGGGATTGATTTCACTTTCCTAAATGCAATTTATTTATTTATTATTTTTTTTAGGTTTATAAGTTGTACCGTTTTGGTTATGGATAATGTCACTTTACTGTAAGATTTTGATAGATGCAATGACAGAAGTATATGTGGCAGCAGATGATTGAATGAAGAAACTGTTGTGTTTTAACTTTTAAACAGTCTAATAATAAAATGTCGTGTGATATTCGATCAACATTTTTGTCATCCTATCTGGTACTATAACATGATTGGTTGATTGTCATCCAGAGGGATTACCTATCCATCACGGTGGCTGTAGGCCTAAAGCTGGAGTCTATATTGTCCCCATTGTGTCGTGCACAGTGAATCTATATGGAAGAATATTTTAAGTGAAAGATTAAAGAGCAATGGGTCGAACTAGAATCAAATTAGTCGTAAATAAAAATTGTAAAGAAATAGTAAAAAATAAGTTTGTCATGTAACCGGATCAATTACGGTCTGATATATATCTTTTGGTCGAATCAGTTAGTTTGGTCTAGTTCTATACCCCGTCCTCTACGTGACCTTGTTTCCAGCTTTTCATTGAATCCTTTGGAAGGAAAATGTTTTTCATCTTTTTTTTGCCCGATGGAAACAAATTATATTTTCAATTGTAAAATTTTTTGTTCCTTTTAATGGACAATTCTCATGTGAAACAAAGTCAGACGAACACCGAAGTATCCAAAATTTCAACATTTTTTAGATGGAAAATTATATTCCATCCGTTTCAATTATATAGGGTGAATTTCCTTTTTTCTCTTGTCCAAATATATAGGCACCTTTCCTAATTTAAAATATATTGTTGTGTTCCTTTACCAATATACCCTTATTAAATTTTCCGCATTTAATATGTCAATTTCTTGAAATCATCCAAATACACACATTTCTCACTTCTTGAAAACATGGAACAACTCTTATTTCTTCTTCTTCTTCTTCAAATTCTTTATTAATTCCAACAATAATTTAGTTTTACATACTGAAAATTAAATAGGCGTAAATTAGAAAAGATTTTGAAAAAAATTAATTTCT
>CAIGRO010297223.1:0-18685 GCA_903798355.1 Fraxinus baroniana
TACCCAACATGTTGTCCCCCCCATAGAGAACTCACAACAGTCCTCGATACGACCTCTAACTTCGTTTCTTGTAAACAGACAAGATCAGCCCGCCATCCCCTTAACATGTTCCTGACACCTAACATTTTCCCAACTTCATTGAGCCCCTTCACATTCCAACTAATGATCTTTGGAATCATTTAAACTCTCCTTCATCCCTCCCCAGCAACACTCTCTTTGACTCACCACTTTTAACGTCATAGTTTATCGAGCATTCGAGCTGCCTAAGCTCACGATCCCCTTTTCTTCTAGCTTTTCCTCTTGGTGTACACATCCCATGTCCCCTATTAGTCTCCAGATCCTCAAACAATTGCATAAGTCTGTTTTCATATCCATCGCATGACACACCCACCATCCTACTGAATTCCTGAATTTTTTGGAGAACCCAATTAGAGACTGGAGGTCTAACGTCAAGCGCATTAACTTTCACCATCTCCCCTGCATAACAAACCCCAGAGGGCTCACATATCTGTCCTTCCCCCTCATCCACCTACACTACCCCCTTGTCCATTATTCTTTTTTTGGCTCCATCCACCCACACAACTATCGCTTTTTCATTCCTTGACTCATTTCTCTAAGAGACTTATGATACCTTCTATTGTAAGTGTTCACAATCATATTTGTCGGACCCGTCACATCTTGCTATCACAATCATATTTGTCGGACTTGATCCCTCTGCTATCACTATTCCCGTCTATTTCTCTCCCAACCCATCTCCCTCTGTAAATGTGTCCATGTCCACCCCATTCGCAAATGCACGATTCTTCTTTGTGATCTCATTCGAATTCATCAAGTCCGTATTCATCGTTCTCTGTTCCCCTTCCTTCGATGAAGATTCCACCTCCCGATGTGCCTCATACCCTGAGTATTTTCCATCCGTGTTCAACCCCACCATATCCTTTCCATTGTCATCTCCACTAAACTCCACGCCATACCGTACCTGATTCTCACAAATGGGCTCAATCATCACCTGCTTATCTTTAGTTTGAATCAAATTCGATTGTGACTCCATAGCTGGATACTCAGCACACCAACCTCGCACTTGTGACAACAATTCATCTTGGGGCCCATTGGAGCTCCACCTCCCAATAGCCTCAACAATTCATCCACCTCAGCTTTCAGTCCCTGGACGCGAGCCCTTATTTCAGCATTATTCAATGAACTGTCCAGTGTAACTTCTGGAGTTGTCTCCTTCAGTTTAGGCATCAGTGAATAACCCTCGTTGGAAGGGGCTGAGGGTCGTGCGTACATATCATTCTCGCAAACCTTGCATTTTGCAACAGCACTGGCTTTTTTGTTCTCTGCTCTAACCTGTCGGTTTGCCATGACTTCAGCATAAGTCCTACCATGTTGATTGTTGATTGTAACTGTATGGCGCTTGACTTTGTCTCTGGTGACAAAACAATCCACAACTGCTTGAAAGATCCGCAGAATCGACGCCCATCCCTCTCCATTTACACCTTCCGGTACCATTACCACTCCTTTCCGACGTCTCTCCCCGTATTGTGCTATCGTCAATACCTACCACGGCTGTTTCCACACCGCTGTGCCATAAAAACTCTCGGAGTCTCAGTAAACTTAGCAACGAACTCCTCCTGCTTGCTTGTCCCCCCTCAATTTATCCACCATATTCAACATCCACAAGGCACCAAACTTCCCCATATAGACTGCATTCGACATCCTTGGTCCCCATTCTGTCAACCTAACAGTGCCGGCTTCACTAACAGATACCACAAACTCCTTTGCCTCCACTCGAAACCGAGAATTGAACACCCTATTGCCAAACATAACTGCGTGCCTCTGTAATTGTGTATGTGATGTATCAGACAGTACATCCGGGCGGTAGAATGACCCGAGCACGTCACGAGAAACCTGCAGTTTCAGTCGCCGGCGCGTGGGACTCACGCGCTGCCGGAGCGTGAGTGACACGCGCCGCCGAAGCACAGTCAGGCCGCGCGAGAGCCACCGGGGTCGGAATGACCTGCACAACATGCGGGTCAGGCGCGTGAGCTTTGTATACCGCCGGAGCTATGTGGATCGGAAACTGGGTCTCTCGCACTGTTGTCTCGTTACCCACGCGACCATTCTTGTTCAGCTCGCCAGGAGTCTCGAAGCCCTCATAGATCGCGCCTCCTGTAGTTAACCGTTCCCCAGCGACGGCACTAGGGGCTCCATCTAGGGCCGCCGCCTTCTGGTGTCTTCCATGGTTGGGTTGATTAGGTTTTTGTGGTGTGAGGCCAGTGTTTTGTAGGGGATCGGCCAGATCCTTATATCCGTCGCCGGCCGGGGTTGGGTCGATTGGTTTCAGGTAGGTAGATTTGGATGTTTGGGGATGACTCTCCATCCGAAGGATTGCCTCAGACCGAAGTGTGCAAGTAGCATCCACAATTTGTTAGTTAAGAAGAATCTTGAAAACCTAGAGAGAAAATTATGCCAACAGATTACAGATCCAAGTTCATCAAACATGTTAAGAGGAAGGACTTTAGGCTACCAATCAGATGATCAAGTTCAAGTAGAATATAAACCATAAAAAACTTGAAAGCAGAGAGAGAGAAACTTAGTGACTCCATTCAAATCAGTAAGAATTTCATGAAATCAGAATGGACATTCAATTTGCTTGATGTATTATGTACTTATCAAATTAAATCTATCTAAAGAAAACATAGGGGGCAATGTAAATACTTATAGCCAATGTGCACACATGGATGGAGATCAAGGTAGAGTGCTAAAGTGTGTGTGTGTGTGTGTGTGTGACTTCACATGAATCTAATAACACAGGAAGAAAAAGAAAAATAAAAATCATGCAGATATTAAGAATGATCTTTCCTTTGAATTGATTTAGTAAAAAATGTAGATATTAAGAAAATGCAACTGTATCAACAAGTTTATAAGTTCTAACATCTACATCCATATGTGATCAGTTCTCTACCCCATATATCCTACATGCAATAATGCAGTCCTGATTCTTCACAGCACATAATATAATTATATTAAGAGAAAAAGCTACCATAAGATTTGATAAATCACATAAGAACAGGAAGAACATTTTTTCGGGTAGAGTCATGACATGGAAGGGGTAGGTCGTTTGGAGTTGATTGAGAAAGCAGCGTGATTAATGATTATATACTAAACATGTTTGTCACATAATCAAGCATATAATACCTCTCCATTCATCTCATAAGCAAGTAAAACATCAGCCTCAGGGTTTGTGGCCTGACTTAATGGAATTGATGCTTTATAAGGGCCTCCATTTTCTTCCTGTATTCATATTGTGACATCATTATATCAAGTATGTTGTGCAGTGACCAGAAAGTGATATGACCAAGAGTGGAACGAGTGATTACCTTACACTTGTCAATACTTACAAATTCTACATGTTTTCCTCCAGATGGTGTTATCCGTGAGGACTTCGGAATTCCAATCAGTTCAAGAACATCTGCTAATTTAGCTCCACCCCAGACAGCTGAAATCAAAATGTGGGAAGATGTGAAATTAAGGAACATGAACAGGAACCAACAAAATTCACTGATCTAATATAATAAGAAAGTTTTAGAAGCTCGCTGTTAAGATGAAGGAGAAACCCATTTTGAATCAGTTTATCTCAACTACTTTAAATGCCTTCCTATCCCATTAAGGGCCATAGCATCTGCCAGCCCACATAGTAAAGAATACAATCATTTACTTTGACAGCTACTGCAATCCAAAATATAACAATTTCAGAATGCAACATATTTTGAGAAATTAAAGATAGAGAACTTTCGGAGCTATTATGCTTGATATATAGGAGACTTCCAACATATAATGCTCTCTCTTTTATAGGCAACATTTTCTAGATAAATACATAGTTTAACAGAATCAAAATTCATTCTTTTCAGAATGTACTTGCCATTTCCTATAGCAGAAATATCCCATCCAACTCCCTTAACCTTGCGAGTTTTGCTCATGGCAGTTCTTCTATTGCCAGCACACTGCAAGTAAAAAGGTAAAAGTATGGATCAAGCCCATCTTAGCAAAATAGAGAAGAAAACTAGATAAAACTAATATAATACCCATTCACAACTAGGCAGGTGGAAGTTATTTGGCATAACCAGAATCCCTAGCTTCAGTGGAGAACATTGCACCATACCATGAGCTACTATGCTGGCTTGCAGCCAATATAGCTCATAAATCATACAGAGCTATTTAGCTCCCATTTCTATAATCATTAGCTCATGGATCCAATAAAATCCTAGTATAAACCATGATAAGATGGTCCGGGCATATTATGTATCGTTTTAAAATTTCTGATAATACATTAGTAAATATTAAAAATGTAACACCCCAAATTTTTACTTAATATTTTCATATGGGCATAAATTTAATGTTTGTTATTTAGAAAATAGAATAGTCAATGTCTAGCCTTGTTATCACACTAAAATCCAAAAGTTAAGTGATAAGTTAAACCCAATTTTCATAAAGGATTTATTGTCTTATGTGTATTTTTATAGAATTTAACGTAAATTTTATTTCGATAGAATATTTAAGTATTATAGAAGTTGATGAAATATATCAAATATTATAATCAATATTTTGTAACTCGTATTAAATAACATAAATTGGGCTCAAGAATAAATAATTTTGGACTAGATTTGTCCGAGTTATTTTGATAGAAGGAAAAATATTCTAAATTCTGTAATTTATTAATTAAAAAAAATAGAAAGGGAACTTTCATTTCATTTCGTGTACAGTAACATTGGAATTTGAAAGGATATATTATAATTTAATGAACTAAACATAATTTTTTAATTAACCTTAAATGTGTGTGAATTGAATTATTAACCCTGAAATGCAATTTGGTTGACTTGAGGTTACGCACATGTATATCAAAACTATATATATGTATATAGTCAGATTAGAGTATTTTTATTCTACAACCAGACGAGTTCACTATCTACAAATTTACACATGCACACTATGTTGGGAAGAATTTCCTTTACTATTATTCTACAAGTCATGTTTTCATATTTATTTGGTATCAATTGCGGTAAGAAAACATAGTGCAAAGTGGTAAATTCTTAGTTTCTAGATGCTTATATAATTTTGGCATGAAATACTTTACAGCCTTCGGGGTCAACTATTATGTAAATCATTCGAGGTAAACCGTTAGGTCCAAATATGAAAATCCTACAAAATATAGGAATTCTAAAGAAATTCCTTAAGCTATCTGATATCGCGACCAGTTTGCTCTAAATCTAAAGATGTCGGTATGTTATGTCATTTTATATTTATATCACGTTAAAGAAAAATTTGCAAGTATTTTTAAGATACTCTTACAACAATTTCAGATTAGAGCGGGTCGTGCTAAACGTGTGAAAGATTGAGCGAGTGGACGCATAGGGTTGCCAAGTAATATTTTAACAAGGATTTATGGTGAATTTTATTCTTAGAACGTTTTTTATGTTTAATTAAGTGCATATTATTTTAGTAGTTTTAGCATTCGAACCTTTTTGACATGTTAAATTTGACAATTGATATTAACAATCGTTTGGCCAAATGGTTTTCTTGTTTAGGATCCTCTGCATTATATATAAAAAGGATTACGTACATACAACTAGGGTTAATCAATCTACAGTAACTATAAACTAGGTAAATTATAAATATGGTAAAATACAATCCATAATTATGCTAATTTAAGCTGTCCATAGTCTTCGTTGATATTATTGACATCTCCTTCAAATTTATGGTGGACAATCTAGGAGCATCAATTTGCTGACAAGAAACTGATGCTTTTGTCAAGTCATTGCCTTGATAAACACATGAGCAGTGTGAACATCAGTTGAAATATGCAAAAGAGTAATAATTCAACCATCATAAGCCTCTCATATAGAATGACAATCCACTTCATTGTGTTTAGTCCACTCATGGAACATAGAATTAGCAGTAATTTGAATGGCATTCGTGCTATCAACATAAATTGGAGAAGGCTCAAGCTGAGGGCAACCATCGCTAGAAGAGCTCGAAGTCAAATAATCTCAGAGCAAGTAGAAGACCTAGCACAATACTCAAATTTAGTGGAAGATTTATAAACGCGATGTAACACCCCGTAAATTCGTTATAGTCGTTAATATTAGAAATTAGGACCTTATAGTGAGAAGTTGAATATCTAAGGATCAAATTGTTTGGAAAAATGAATTAGATTAGGAAATTACCATAATTATATGTATGTACATATGTTAAATGCGAAAAATTATAGAAGGAATAATTATAAATACCCTAAATATGGAGCAAATAAAGGAAAATTCCATTTTTCACACAAGGAAAGATTTCATTCTTCAATCTACGCCAATATTTAATTATTTCAACACACACACACGACATTCACCTTTCTCCCACACACACACGTCATTTCATTTGTCCTATACACAAAAATTCATAAGTGGGCTAGTAGTCAAATACTTCACTCGTTTTATCAAATTCAATTCAATTACGAGGTAAGTGATGTTGCAAGTAATCCTGAGGGGTTGCTTAATTGATCAGGCATTTTTGCTCCCCAATGATCACTAGTATGAGTCCCTTCAGGGCCACTGAAGTGAGTACCCGACTGTAAACTTCAGGGCCCCGTGGAACTAGTCGAGGTGTGCGCAAGCTAGCCCGACATCCACGATTATAAAAAAAAGTGTTGTTGCAAGTAGTTTATGTGAACTTGTATCTTGTACTTTAAATTTTAGAATTCGTTCATCGGCCATATATGTTTATTATAAGAGGGTCGAAGTTTAGTAGTGCTACGCTCTGATACTCAGACTCTTCGAAATAGTACACGTGTCGGACATGACACAACATGTGTATGGGTATGGGATATGCGTCGGATCCTCCAAATTTCAATCGGACACTTCGCTGTTTTCTTTATATAAAATGAAAATGAGTTCCATATAATGCTATTTAGTATTCCACTAAGTTTAAATTGCAATCAAGTTGTCATTTTTTATTTTCCATAACATTTAGTAATTAACTTCCCATAATTGAAAACTAAACCCCAAAATTTTATTTTATTTGACTTAAACCCTTATTTAATACTTATTTCCTTCTTTGTGAACGATTGATTTTGGTCTATTTAAAATAACATCATGGGTTAGTAAAAAAATTGAAATTTGAAAAATGTACTCACGTACCTGTATCCGATATTCAGACTTTTTTAGCCATATCCTCGTACCCTATATTTTAGAAAATAAAATATCCGACACTTAGATACATATTCATACCCGATCCCCGTATTCGAGTCCGAACATTATAGGCGCTACGCACAGAAATTACTACCACATATGTTCAGAGTAGTTCATGCGTCTCCTATATGTATGATAAGAAACCTTGTTTTCCTTAATTTAAATGCATATTACTTGTTTACTGCACACACATGATTGAGATTTACTTAAATCTCACCCTTTTAAGTTTTCCCCCCTTTCAAGTAATTAGAGATCGGGAGTTTGGAGTTGGAATTAGTCAGTGGTGGTGAGATGTTTTTATTTAAATAAAAGGGGAATTCATATTTTATTATTTAAATCAGTGGTGGCGAAATGTGCAAAATTATAGAAGGAATAATTATAAATGCCCTAAATATGGAGCAAATAAGGAAAAATTCCATTTTTCACATAAGGAAAGATTCCATTCTTCAATCTATGCCAATATTTAATTATTTCCACACACACACACTCATGGCATTCACCTTTCTCCCCCAGACACACGTCATTTCATTTGTCGTACACACGTCATTTCATTTGTCGTACACACAAAAATTCATAAGTGGGCTAGTAGTCAAATACTTCACACTCATTTAATCAAATTCCATTCAATTACGAGGTAAGTGATGTTGCAAGTGGTTTATGTGAACTTGTATCTTGTATTTTAAATTTTGGAATTCGTTCATGGGCCATATATGTCTATGATAAGAGGGCCAGAGTTTAGTAGCGCTACGCACAGAAATTACTACCACCTATGTTTGGAGTAGTTCATGTGTCTCCTATATATATGATATGAAACCTCGTTTTCCTTAATTTAAATGCAAATTACTTGTTCACTGCACAAACTTATTGAGATTTCCTGAAGTCTCACCCTTTTAAGTTTTCCCCCCTTTCAGGTAATTAGAGATCGAGAGTTCTGAGCTGGAAATCGGTCGGTGGTGGTGGGATGTTTTAATCTAAATAAAAGGAGAATTAATATTTTTTTAAGATTTTAAATAATTGTTTACTGTTTGAGAATAAATGTTCTTTTTATTTTATTTTACCTTGAAAGACATTTTTTTATTGATAAATAAATGAATGTTATATTTTTTGTATAATTTAGTAACAATTGAGTTTTCAAGAATTTGGGATGTTACACACGATCCTATATCTAGCTTCACCACGAAATAAGTAAACTCCTAAGGAATATACACCAACCTGTAATCGAGTGACGAGTGTCCACATATCCAGCCCAATCAACATCACTATAACCTATAAACTTCAAAGAAGAATTGGCTAGAAAGAAAATGCTTGTCAGGTGTACCAAGCAAATATCTAATAATACGACGAATCGCGGCCAGGTGTCTTGTGGATCATGCATAAATTGGTAGACTTGCTAGAAAGCAAAAGAGATATCGGGTCGTGTAATAGTAAGATAATTCAATTTGCTTACTAGCTAACAATATGAGGGATCTGAAATAAGATCACCCTCCATGAGATACTTCATATTCACCTCCAAAGGAGAATCAACAAATTGACCATCCTGAAGTCTAGCCAATGTAATCAACTCCTCTATATACTTATATTGATGCAAATAAGTCCTAGATGGAGTTGAAAGCATCTCAAGACCTAAGAAATACTGTAAAGGTCTCAAAACGATTCCTTAAGTTAGTTTTGAAGGTGAGATATCAATCCTGAGTCAGTCTCGATAATAACTATATCATCCACATAGATAAGAATGAGCACAATACCCGCCTTGCTATTAGAGATAAAGAGCTATGAGACATTCTAACTCTTTAGTAAATGAGAACCCCAAGAGAGTGGAACTAAGCTTGTCAAATCAAGAACGAAGAGCCTGTTTCAACCTATAAAGCAAACGTTTTAGCATACAAACATCAAAAGAAGGTTTAGAGAAGAGACTTGGGAGTGACATATAAATCTCTTTCTTAAGATCACCATATAAGAAAGCATTCTTGACATCCATTTGTCATAAAGACCAACCCTTGGAGGCAACTATAGCAAGAACGGTATAAACCGTTGTCATTTTAGCAACGAGGGCAAAAGTCTCTTCATAATTCACGCCATACTCTTTACAATTACCAAGAGCCACCAACCGAGCTTTATATTGATCTAGAGATCCATCAAAGTGTAACTTAACTAAGTAGATCCACTTACACCCAATAGGTTTGACTCTAGGGGGACAAGGAACAACATCTCATGTAATTCCCCTGAAGAGCTTGGAGTTCCTCTTGCATTGTTTTTCTCCTAACAAGGTTGGGTAATCGCTCGAGAATAAATAGAAACGGTGATATGAGATAAGATTGCAGAGAAATCATACGGATCAGGAGATAGAGTGATGCAAGTAGATCGCGTAAGATTATGGTATTTGGAAATGGATCGGGTCGGGAAAGGGCGATAGGGCTGGAGGCTGTCGTCTCTGATATACCAAACCTAGCTTAAAATGTTCGATGGGGCGAGAGTCATTTTCAAAGCTAAGGAGTAAAGCCAAATCACAAGAGGACATGACATGCTGCCGGAAGTAATACTGATTCTAAAAAAAAACCACATTGTGAGAGGTTCGAAAGCGATTGGCAACACCATCATAATAGACATAAAGCAATATTGTAACCCATAAAGGCACATCTTATAGATTGAGCAGTCAGTTTATGACGTTCATGAAGAGACAGATGAACCAACCACACCCAAAAGTATGCAAACACATCATAACTAGGATGTGTACTATACGGACAGAAATTAGACGATACAAACCACACCCAAAAGTATGCAAACACATCATAACTAGGATGTGTACTATACAGACAGAAATTAGGCGAGTCAAAGTCCACATGTTGAGTAGAAATTCGATTATTTAGGTGTACAACTATGGAGAGAGCTTCGGCCCAACACCTAGGCAGAACCAAAAGCAAAACTCGAACATCAAGCAATTCTTTCGGCTACACCATTCTATTGAGTACATGGACAAGAGCGTTCAGAGATAATACCCTTTTGTTGCAAGAAAGTTTAACAATCATGAGACTTATATTCCCCCCATTGTCTAACCTTAAGAGTCTGAATGTGGCAGAGGATTGTCTCAATGTAAGCTACAAAAGTCCTAAGAGTGGTACGGACCTCACTTTTAGAACGAAAGAAATATATCCAAGTGTAACGACTAAAATCGTTAAAGGTCACAAAAATTGAGCATGTGAAGTGATGTGTTATGCCCTAACTGTCACTGTGAATAATTTTAAAGCATTTATCAACATGACTGCATTAGTGGGAAACGGGAGTCTTACTTGTATCACAATCAAAATTCAAATTTGAGAATTGTGACCGATCTTTGTGACCCAAAAAACCACATTTCAACTAACGAGACAAAATTAAATTATTTGGATGCCCTAATCTTTTATGCCAAATCCCACGCTTAAGACCAACACTAATACGAGCCAAAGACATAGCTGTAAGAATAGTAAACCGTAAGGGAAATAATTGTCGACTTTAGGCCCCTTCACGGTCATCTTCCCCAACCCCTGATCCTACAAAAGACAACCAGGACGAGAGAAATATACATTATAGTTATGGTTAGGGACGAGATTATATTAGGAAACCCACCAAGCACCCAAACATTATTGAGTTCAGTTTGTATTGCCAAACCTTTTAGATAGGTGGAGTGAAACCCTAGAAACCCACCCCGAAGATGAGCACAGTGATGAGGTGGAACCAGAGCCACAATTTAAATTGTACCCAGAGGAAAAGCCCAAATCGGAGCATGAAGATGAGTTTTGAGTTCGAGTTAGCGAATGATCTTGAGCCTGAAACTGAGCCACTGGTTGAAACGGAGATAGAGTTCGGACTTGAGGCAAAAGAATCCTCCGAGGATGAAGCTCCACCAAAGAAGACTCACAGGGTTAATAGGGCTTAGAAACTTATATTCTATTTCCTTTAATCTGCGATATTTTTATCTTTATGTTATTGAGATTTGAATTAGTCGAACTATTGTATATCCTGATTTCAAAGAGTATTATTAATAAGATTGAAATTTCCTTTTGAGCATATTGAGCTACTTCGTCCAATATTTTAAAGACAATTAAATTTTCTTTGATTCAAAGGAAATGGCGAGACAAGAAGACCAATTTGCTATATTTAGGAATCTAATGAGGGTAGTGCACAACCTTAGTAGGATTAGGAATCAAGCACCAACACCTCCTCAAAATGGACAGCCAAATGCCAACAGCATGGGTTTAATTATGGAGCAGTTTAGCCATTTCATGCCACCTTTTAACGCAAAGCAAATCCTTTGACAGTCGAGGAGTGGTTAAAAGGATTGGAACGAATCTATAGACACATGGCGTGCATCGACTTGGGCTCAATTCAAGGAAGAAAGTGATGAAAAGTACTTTTCCCAATCTTTGAGGGATCTTAGGGAGGCTGAGTTCCTACAGTTGAAGCGGGTAAAGATGTCGCTTGAAGATTATGAAAAGTTCAAATAACTTTCTAGGTATGCCACATACCTTGTGGACATCGAGCCCAGGAAGGCTAAGAGCTTCGAACTAGGGTTGCATCCAGAGATTGAAGGAATCATGGCATCTCATCATACACTACCTATAGTGAAGTAATTCAATGGGCTCAGTCAATTTCTTATCATCTGGAAATGGATCGGATGACTGAGCAAGTAAATGAATCATATAGGAAGAATGGATCGAATAAAGTGAAAAGATTTGGACAATTTAAGAAGGCCAACGGAGAATTGGGATCAAGATCAAGTAAACCAAACAAAGTTACTCCACCATACCCTAAATGCAATAAGGACCATGGGGATTGCTAGTTTCAGAAAAATGCATGTCATCAATATGGTTGAAAGGTCATTTGCCCCGGACTACAAGGCATACCTACCTAAGAAAGACTATGAGCAAGGCAAGAAAGTCAAAGTCAAAGCCTTTACTTTAACCCAGGAAGAGGCAACAAAAGATCTGAATGTAATGGCAAATATTCTATCAATATCTGAATTACATGCGTATGTTCTTATAGACTCGGGAGCTACTCAATTCATTTATCTCTACTGCATTTATTGCTAAATCATGTACTGCATGTGAAAAATTCAATAGTGTTCTAGAAATTCATAGGGAAGAATTTTGAACACTAATCAGATCGCTAGAGCAGTAATGTTAGAAATGGATGGAAAATAATTAAAAGCTAATCTATACCTCCTATATGAAAGACTTTGATGTCATTCTAGGAATGGACTGGTTTGGGAGCAACCACGCAACTAATCGATATTTCAAAAAGTAATTTTTCAGAAGCCTGTAAATGAAGAGTTTCGATTCTTCGATGTACAAGTTAAGTCTTTGCCTCACCTCGTGTCAGCCATGAAGGCGAAAAGGTGTTAAAAGAGATCTTGTCGGGGATTTCAATTAGTACATATGAAACTTAGCAATTGTAGCTCACTATTAGTAATGTACCAATTGTATGAGATTTCATTGATGAATTAACTAGCGCACCACCTGATAGGCAAATGGAATTTACAATTGACCTTGTACATGGAGCGGTGCCATTATCTAAAGCTCCATATAGAATGACGCCGAAAGAACTACAAGAATTAAAGATACAGTTGCGGGAATTATTGGATAAATGTTACATCCGACCAAATATATCTCCTTGGGGTGCACCGATTTTGTTTGTGAAGAAAAAAGATGATTTTGTGAGGATGTACATTGATTATAGGAAACTAAATCGATTGACTATCAAAAACAAACATCCCTTCCTCGAATTGAAGACCTCTTTAATCAGTCAAAATGTGCAACAATACTTTCCAAAATTGATTTGAGGCAAGGATACCACGGTAATAGTTGAAAGTGAAGGGAAACATCATTTCAAAGACGGCATGTAGAACTCACTATAGTTGTTACAAGTTCACCGTAATGCCTTTTGGATTAACAAATGCTCCTACAGTATTTATGGGTTTGATGAATAAGGTATTTCATCAATATTTAGATCAATTTGTCATCGCCTTCAACGATGATATTTTGGTGTATTCAAGGAATAAGGATCAATATGAAGAACTCAAGATAGTTTTGAAAACACTACAAATGGAGAAAATGTATGCCAAATTCAATAAATGAATTTTGGCTTGATCGTATAATTTTTCTTGTTCATGTGGTTACGGCGCAAGGGATTGAAGTAGACCTTACTATAGTTAAAGCATTAACCAAATGGTCTAGAATGACGAATTTAGAAGAAGTTCACAGTCTCTTAGGACTAGCCGATTATTATCAAAGATTCATTGAGGGAAGGTTATACGTACCGAAGGATGATAATGCTTTGATATTTGAAAAAAGGTTTTGTGTACCGAAGGATAAAAGGATAAGGAAAGAGATATTAGAAGCTCATTCTGCCTAGTATGCCACACACCCCGGTGGTACAAAAGCATATCGAGACTTTCGCGATATATTTTGGTGGAAGAATATAAAAAGGGATATTGGTCTCTTTGTTGAGAAGTGTATGATATGTCAGCAAGTAAAAACAGAACATCATAGGCTATCAAGGTCATTAAACCCATTGAAAATTCCATAGAAGAAATGGGAGCAAATAGTCATGGATTTTGTTGTGGGTTTTCCGAAGTCAATGAAAGGACACGATGTCATCTGGATAATTGGGGACCGATTGAAAAAGTCAACTCATTTTCGTCCCGTAAGAATGAGCTACAGTATGGATCAGTTTGCTCAATTATATATTAAGGAAATCATTAAGTTGCATAGAGTTCCAGCATCCATCATCTCAGATCAAGATTCAAGATTAACTTCGAAATTTTGAAAGAGCATGCAAGGATATCCTTGCATGCTCTTTCAAAATTTGGAAGTAAATCTTCAATGTAGTTTGCATACAATAATAGCTTCCAAACTACTGTGGCTACGACAGACTCCTTATGAAGCCCTCTATGGTAGAAGGGGAAGATCCCAATTCACTGGGACAAATCCCAAGATATGTACAATACAGTTAAATTCCGCATAAATTAGATAAGGAAAATCTTGATAACACTTCAAATCTTTTTTTTAAAAAAAAATGTACCTAGATTTGGGGCATTACAAAAAATCTTCATATAATTGGATTTTTCTTGTGCTCTTATTTGAATTTGCAATTGAGCTTATTTATACTGCTGGTATTGTAGGGAGGAGACGTCAATAAAGCACGGATCCTATAAGGTCCAATATTGTCAACAGAATGATCACAATTAATATAGTTAAACAACAACCAAACTAAACTTCATTCCATCTCAAAAGTAATCTTGATATAACAAACACTCACTTCCTAAAAGATTTCTCTAGCAAAATTCATAATCAAGGTAAAAAAGAGTATGAAATAGATTGAGAAAAAAAAAAGAGTATAAAAAGAAATGCAGATAATCCTTCCAATAATTTCCCTAGAATGTTTCCATGCCACTAAAAAGAAACTCAGATAATCCTTCTCTTGATCCATACCTCTTACCAAACGTATAAAACTAACCTCTATAAACATAAAATAATTCTTAAAGAACAATGATACCTGTAAAGTGGCAGTAACATTATATTTGGGTAGCTTCCTGTTATTGACAAGCAATATAAGTCCAAAATTCAAACAATCTTGGATGATGATAAACAATGACATGGTAAGGCATAAAATTGATAATCTATATCACTCACCAAATGTCTTTCATGTACAGCTCTTTTCGGTTCCCTATTAGACCAGTTAGGGAAACACTATATCTGCTCAACAAATAGATTTTGTTAGTCATATGAAATTTATTGATTTCACCAAGATGAAGATTGGAAAAAGATAAGTGAAAGAGGGAAGGCGCTGGACCTCGCTATGTCATCAACTATTGGAATTGGCCCATGATTTCTCTTATAGAAGAAATCTGCTGGCGTAATGTAAGACAAAATCAAAGCTGAACGGTGTGGTTCAGCATTGAAGGGCTCCTGGACCAAAAGGGCACCAGACAACATTTCTTATGCTATTGAGCAATGAGCCCACGAAAGCAATAATTGATTGACATAAAAAATTGTCAAAATGGAAATTTCATTTCAAAAACGAGATTCTATTGTCTAACGTATTGAATAACATTGCCGTCTTTTGAAGTAAATCATAAATATTTAAGAATTAGAATTTCGGACATATAATTTTACATTCTTGCCTATTGAAGTTGGACTTGGGACAATTATCAGTAGGACAAAATGTTCAATATACATATTCAACAAGTAAGACAATAAGATTCAAGAAACTCCAATTATCTGTTTTCAACGGTAGAAGAATTGGAAATATTTCTTCAAAATTAACGAAAAATCCACTTCAAGCTTCGAGTTCGTCACTGGACTATAGCTTTAAACAATCCACTGATTTTCAACAAATTAAAACTGTGATCACTATAAGCGAATTTCTGAATGTCTGCACGATCAAGGCTGCATCTAGGAATGCGTCTACAGAGAGAGAGAGAGAGAGAGAGAGAGAGAGAGATGAATTCTGATTCTGAACCTTGGAATTAATGAGAAGGGCAGGGTGGCGAGGTGGCTCTTGCGAATAATCAGAAGGTGCAGTAAGTCCAGGCATATTTCAGTTCCTCCAGTCTTTTGCCGTCTAGAATCTAGATAGAGACAGCGGCGGCGATAGGCGGAGCGAGCGAGTGCAAAGCAGGGCTTGCTTACGATAAAATAATGGGGTTAAACCCTATTTAACAACCACTATTTCAGGGATTCTCAACGCCACGTTGCACGTTTATCCCCTAAAATATTCTTAAAAAATCATGACAATCTTTTACTTAAAATAATGCTTGTGAAACAGGAATTAAGCCCATGTTTGAGCTCCATTTTATCATTTTTTTTTCATTCATTTTTCTACTGTACTCATTTTAAATTATACATTCTCTAAATAAAATAATATACACACAAACCTAAAATTTTTCATCACTTTTCCACCATACATTTTCTCATCAATCACTATTCAAAAACCAATTCTTCCTAAAAAAATGGGGCTCAAACACAAGCGTCGTGGTCCAACTTTCGGCAAAATCTCAATTAGATAGTCCCACTTTAGTCCCTAGTCATATCCGTAATTCTACGTTGTCCCACAAAAATAATTTTATACGTAAATTAAAAGGCAATTATATATTTTAAACACGTTCTTTTAAAAATTACGATTATAAAATATATTTTTCCAAAATATTGACTCAAACAACCCGTTAATTTATCTCGATAAAACCACTCAACTTATAATAACAATCCAATGCATGTTACGTCCTTGATTGGTCCACATTATTTTTAAAATACATTTTTTCCCTCTCATTTTCGATTACATATTCTTCAATAAAATAATATTACACGCAAAGCCATCCTTATTTTTTAGGAAAATGCTAGATGTACACCCTTGATATACATCATGGGTGACAGTCCTCTCACATAGAGGGTGGGGCCCACGATTTATGTGAGGGGCTGTCAAACTAGCATTATTCTATTTTTTAAATCACATATTTTCCATTAAATCATTATTTAAAAATACATTTTTGGCCAAAAAAAAAATAGGGCTCAAACATGCTCAACATTTTTAGATAAACCTATGTTTGATTCTCTTTACTTTACTTAACTTAAATCTATTTTTTCATTTTCATTTTAAACTACGCATTCACACAATAAAATATTTTACACGTATAATCAAATTTTTTCCATATTTTTAAAATCATACATTCTATCAAAAATAGTATTCAAAACTATGTTTTTAAAATTTTAAAGGTACCAAACAAGGGCTAAATGTTAACACTTAGCCCCTTTTCGTTGCCCATCTTTTTTCAAAAATAATGTTTTGAATAGTGATTTTTAGGTGAATGTGTGGTTAAAAAGTTGTGAAAAATTTAAGTTTACATGTATAATATTTTATGGTACGAATGCTGATTGAAATGAGTGTACAAAAAAGAATTTCAAATAATAATTGTCAAACGGGGCTTAATCATGTTACAATTTCAAAAATTATTAACAAATTGTATTTAAATTTAATTTAATTCAACCAAAAATAGCATATTCAAAAATCAGTTAGTCCTTAATATCAAGATTTTGCAACTACTATGATTTGGAGCATATTTATCTGGAGACGAGGTTACTGAAAGATTGAGACTATATGTTTATTAACAAGTAACGTTAACTGATCCAATTGAAATATCAGTGATCAAATATGAAATTAGTTTAAAGCAAAGGAAGCATCCATTTGGGAAGAATTTATAAATATTTAGAAATATGTGGTGAATAAATGAATAACACTCATCGTAAAATGTGTGATTAAAATAAAATTTAGCCCATATTTGGTACCAATAAAAAATTTGATTAAAATCTAAGTTAAAGTCAGCTATTAATTTTAACCACACATTTCATTAACTTTTATTCAAATATGCTAAAAATATAATTTTAATCTCTACCAAACATAGGTTTAATCAATTTATTAATAATTTATAAATTTGCCAAATGGATGCTAAATTAGTGACTTTTAAGTTAAGCACGTCCCACTTTCACACCCCAATGATGAGTATAGTTTATTGTACACTAAGATGTAACGATATATGTTCATTTGCATTGCCTTAATAAATCCTTTTTTGTGAGGATTAAAATTAGATTTTTTTTTTTTATTATTTTTGTAAAACTTTGATAAAAATTAATGAAATATATGATTGGAAATTCGTGGATCACATGAAATATATTATTGAAATAAATTATTAACTTTGACTTAAATTAAAATGATTTTAGGTATTATCAATGAGTCAGTCATTTTCCGCTTAGAAATGTGTGTAATTGGTGTGGACTGTGTGTTGTTTGTTGATTATCCAGGCAAGCGCGTAGCTTGTGTCCAGATTCAAATTCAAATCAATTATGGCATATTCTTTTTACCATTTTCAAGCCGTTTTCTGTTTTCGATTTTCCGAAACGGTGAAAACACGTTCTCTTTCTTATTTTCAAAAATACGTTTTTGAAAACAAATTAAAAATTTACAAAGAAAACTCAAAATGACAAATTTATCGTTTTGAGTGTTTTTAGTTATAATCAAACCAAAAATTTTAAAACACGTTTTGGGTGTTTTTAAAAACACATTTTCAACAATCTCAAAATGGACACTCAAAACACAAAATACAAAATGAATTCAAAACAAAAAATTGAAACACAAAGAGAACAGTCTCTTAATTGTTGTTTTTGATGCCCCTATTTTGCAAACGTTATTAGGAACTATGGTTCGATTATTCGCATATTTTACTTGAGATTCTAATCTAAAGTTTCATGATCATAAAAGATTTCACAAATTGTATACTAGATGATTCTGGTGTGTGTAGTAAAACACAAATTTGTGACGTGATCAAAATATATATTTCATAATTGTAACGCCCCAAATTTCTTTTAAATCAAGGTGCTACTAAAGTCGAAATATCCTGTAATAAGTATTCTCAATAAACG